>WNWK01010137.1:0-72039 GCA_009830355.1 Cherax destructor | reverse complement strand
GATATAGACAGACAAGATATAGACAAAGATATAGACAGACAAAGATATAGAGACAAAGATATAGACAGACAAAGATATAGACAGACAAAGATATAGACAGACAAAGATAAAGACAGAGATATAGACAGATAGAGTTATAGACAGATAGAGAGACAGCCAGAGACAGCCAAAGCCAGCCAGCCTGCCGAATACATAAGATCATAAGAAAGAAGGAACACTGCAGCAGGCCTACTGGCCCATGCAAGGTAGGTCCATGTCACCCCCCAGCTTAGACCAATGACCCACCTAGTCAGGTCACATCCTCTGAAGGAAGGAGCATGGCATCAGACTTAGTAGCACAAGCTAGTCAGGTCCAACTCACACCCACCCACAGCCACTCATGTATTTATCTAACCTATTTTTACTTTCCTCTTATAAGGGGAGTGTTAATGCGACATGACATCATTGAATCCCTGGTGTTTGGCACACTATTTGCTCTAGCTGGCACTAAATTGAACTGGTGCTCCCACAAGGTAGTAAGTGGTCCCAGATTTTTTTAATACTGCGCACACTGAGGGCGCAGACCCATTCTCTCATGTCTAGGCGACTCAGGCCTATTGCACTAAATTTGAAGGAATGAAAAATAAAACGTAGATCTACGTTCGGAGCAGTACGCACGTGAACGTATATCTACGTGTGGACAGTTTAAGGGTTAAGTTAATTTTAATTCTGGCCAAAATGCCCTGCATATTAGGGGCTTTTGGCATGTACACCTCATAACATCTCATAACCCATTGTAATTCTTTGTATTATGTCCAAATAAACTATTATTATTATTATTATTATTATTATTATTATTATTATTATTATTATTATTATTATTATTATTATTATTATATGAATAATGAAAATAATAATAAGAAGAAGAAGAAATAACAAGTTCCCTTCAAGCACGACATAAGACAAGTCAGTCCACTGCTGACAGTGAAAAGATAAGAGAAGATAATTGGTGACATTTGATGAGCGTACGCGAGGGTGCAGTGATAAGATAAGGGGTGACATTTGATGAGCATCCCCCTCTGTTTTCACTGTTACACAAACATATCTGTCTGTATCTGTCTGCCAAGCTCTCTGTCTATGCTCTTGCGCTACCGTCCACAGGATGGATATGGGATGCACAATAAACTAGCCACTTCGGTGGCAAAATCTAAAATCTCTGTCTATCTGTCTGTCTGTCAAGCTCTCTGTCTATCTGTCTGTCTGTCTGTCAAGCTCTCTGTCTACCTGTCTGTCTGTCAAGCTCTCTGTCTATCTGTCTGTATGTCAAGCTCTCTGTCTATCTGTCTGTCAAGCTCTCTGCCTATCTGTCTGTCTGTCATGCTCTCTGTCTATCTGTCTGTCTGTCATGCTCTCTGTCTGTCTGTCTGTCTGTCTGTCAAGCTCTCTGTCTATCTGCCTGTCTGTCAAGCTCTCTGTCTATCTGCCTGTCGGTCAAGCTCTCTGTCTATCTGCCTGTCTGTCAAGCTCTCTGTCTGTCCGTCTAGCATCTAGCTCTCCCGTCTCAGAGAGATCCACTCCTGAACCAACACGTCTGGTTCCTGAGCAAGTGTAAATACGTATTTGCCAGTCATGTTTACACATTATATCTACAAGCACTTTGTCTGGATTTTTTGGGTTATCCTAGAAAATTTACACTATGTATAATTGTATTTGTGTACCTGTGAGACAGAGATAGACAGAGTCAGATCGAGATAGACAGAGACAGATAGACAGAGACAGACAGACAAAGATAGACAGGCATAGGTTATAAGACATTCTGAAAGGATGTTGCACAAATGTTGCACATGGGTTATTATCAAGGTTTTTGATATTTCCTCGACCACTTGTGGCCATATCCACCTCAGAGCCACTAAACTCAAGGTCAACATCACTTTCCACTTAACCCTTTGGGGGTCCAAGGGGGGTCTCTGAAACTCGTTCTCAGGGTCCACGAATTTAAAAAAAAAAAATTAATTTTTCTTATGGAATGATAGAGAATCTTTTTCCGATCATAACGCCACAAAAATTATGAAATTTGATCGAAAACTAACGGAATTATGCTTTTGCAAAGTTAGCGGTAGCCATGACACTTACGCATCCGCGATTTCGCCCACTTTGAGCCCTATTTTCGGCACATTCCAATGTTTCAGTCTACTAAAATTATAGGTTTTTAGCTAGAACTCCATTTCTTCTATCGATTGAGTACAAGAAACCGCCTATTAACCAATTTCAACTACCCAAAATAGTGGTCAGAAAATGGCAATTTGGCCAATTTCACACAAATTTCAAACGATGCCAATTTCAAAATAGGATCCATAATATACAAGACAGACATTCCTGGCACTAAACTAACATCTTCTCTGTTCATTAGTCACGTCTCCAGGCCCCTCTTATATTACTTTTGCTTTCCATTTTGAATTTTTATTCTCACAAAAAAATAGAAGATGTATTGTTATGTATACAACTGCATCATTGCAAAAATAGTATAAATAATATCAGAGCACTTGTGCATGAATATTAGACTCGCCAGTTGATGTGTATTGGACGCATGGTGTGATTTGTTTACTCTTGAACATCGTCAAAAATCGAACATTTTCGCTAATTTGAGCTCAATTTCAAGGTACTTGTTATTGTCAAAGCAATCAAAATCATCTCTATTTCTGTAATATATCTTCCATTCTATCAAATGAGAACAAGAAAACGAGAATACAACAATAAATACCATACGAAAATAGACTGCAAAGTCGCTGTTTTAAACCAAAACACGGTCAGAGTTTTTTTTTCCTCATTATGCACTGTGTGGTGCAGGAATTTTTTTATACTGCGCACGCTGACCACACAGACCCATTCTATCACATCTAGGCCTAACAGCCTGTTTCTGCTTGATTTGAGGGTGCTAGAATTTAGGCGTACTAGTACGTCAATAACCCCAGTGCGTAAGACGTACTAGTATGACCAAAACCCCGAAAGGGTTAAAATGGGAGAGTTAATACTACATGACATCAGTGAATCCCATGTGTTTGCCGCTCTATTTGCTCTAGCTGGCGCTCATTTGAACTGGTCCTCCCACAAGGTACTAAGTGGTCCCAGATTTTTTTAATACTACTACAGCGCACACCATGGACTAATACCTATTCCATGCTGACCAGGCATCTCAGGCCAATCGTGCCAAATTTGGAGGCAGGAAAAATAAAACGTAAATATACGTTTGGGGCAGTAGCGGTACTAACGTATATATACGTTTGGACAGTTTATGGGTTAATAATAATAATAATAATAATAATAATAATAATAATAATTTTATTTTGACATGATACATGGTTGTACAAGGGAATATAATACAGTCATACCTCGGTTAACGATATTAATCCGTCAGAGAGGGCGTATCTGTAACCGAATCAATCGTTATCCGAATCAATTTTCCCCATAAGAAATAATGGAAATAAAATTAATCCGTTCCAGACTTTCAAAAGTAGTAAAATAAAATATTTTTTAGAACTTTTTGACATTAAATAATACACAATTTAAAGAACATTAAAGAAATACATGTAATTATAGTACAATAACATGTCACTTAGATTTATTGAAGAGTTGTTGATGAGTGGAGGACGGGAGGAGGGGAAAGGAGGGAGTATAGTATGCTAGTGTTTGGAAGGGGAATCCCCTTTCATTAACACTGCAGGTGGCAAGTTCTTTTCTGGGGTTACTGGCCTTTTACTTTGAATGCTACACTCCCTGCATGAATGCTACACTCCCTGCATGAATGCTACACACCCTGCATGAATGCTACACTCCCTGCATGAATGCTACACTCCCTGCATGAATGCTACACTCCCTGCATGAATGCTACACTCCCTGCATGAATGCTACACTCCCTGCATGCCTGCTACACTCCCTGCATCCCTGCTTCACTCCCTGCATGAATGCTACACTCCCTGCATGCCTGCTACACTCCCTGCATGCCTGCTACACTCCCTGCATGCCTGCTACACTCCCTGCATGCCTGCTACACTCCCTGCATGCCTGCTACACTCCCTGCATGCATGCTACACTCCCTGCATGCCTGCTACACTCCCTGCATGCCTGCTACACTCCCTGCATGAATGCTACACTCCCTGCATGAATGCTACACTCCCTGCATGAATGCTACACTCCCTGCATGAATGCTTCACTCCCTGCTACACTCTTTACCACAGGCTTGGCACTAGATAAGATAAGATTTCTTCGGATTTTTAACCCCGGAGGGTTAGCCACCCAGGATAACCCAAGAAGTCAGTGCGTCATTGAAGACTGTCTGTCTTATTTCCATTGGGGTCCTTAATCTTGTCCCCCAGGACCCACACCAGTCGACTAGCTCCCAGGTACCTATTTGCTGCTAGGTGAACATGACAACAGGTGTAAGGAAACACGTCAAAATGTTTCCACCCGCCGGGAATCGAACCCGGGCCCTCCGTGTGTGAAGCGAGAGCTCTAGCCACCAGACCACTGGGCCCATGGTGGCTTATTTAGCAGTTGCAAGCACTAAAAACAGTGGAATAATGACAATATACTGGTATGAATGCGTGGGTGGAGTGGGTGGTGGTCGCTCTCGCTTGTAAACAATAGCACACTGATGCTCCCTGGAGTGCCCACACAGCTGGGCGCCACGCGGACGCGTCCAGGACGAATATCGTAAACCAAAGCAATCATCGTAAACTGAGTAAATATTTTGACGTAAAAATGTATCGCTAACGAAATTTATTGTTATCCGACGCAATTGTTAACCGAGGTATGACTGTAGTTGGGTTTAGTTAGTTACAATAATTATTTATTTGCTTATTCAGTGACGGTAGTTATTTATTTACGAATTTATTTACCACACTTTTGATAGTGTCAATTTACGATGGGTTCATCGGAATGTAACCCCATCGTAAGTCAAGGAGCATCAATGCCTTCAACACTATGTTAAAATTACTTTCAGTAAGCAGTACTGCACACAGTACAGTATTATTTATAAACAATAAAAATAAATAATTTTTTACTTTTAGATGCTTTTACCTAAGAAATGCACACAGAAAATTTAAACTAAACTAAATTAAATCAAATATTTACAGTGGTACCTCTACTTACGAGCAGCTCCCAACTCGAACAATTATGTAAGTGTATTTTTGTAGGTGCTTTTGTAAGTGTATTTTGGGGGTCTGAAGTAGATTAACCTAATTTTCATTATTTCTTATGGGAAAAAATTCCTTCGGTATCAGCACTTGAACAGGAGACTGGAACGAATTTTGCTCGTAAGTAGAGGTACCACTGTATTAGTAAAAATAATTAAAAATATCACTAGATTTGTTTTTTAACACCCTGGTCATCTCCCACCTTGGTAGCGTGACCCGAAAAAGAAGAAACACTTCACCATCACTCACTCCATTACTGTCTTGACAGAGACACACCTATACTACAGCTCAGCTGTCCCTCCAAACTGCAAATATCCCCACCCCTCCATTGTATACTGTAATTAACAAATACATTTTTCATGACTAATTAATAACACTGAGAAAATGATCTTAACCCTTTCAGGGTCCGTGCTGTAGTTCTACAGTTTTGAGTTGAGGGTCCAAACCGTAGTTCTATGCCATGAGCTCAGCTCACTCAGATAAGCTTTGAGCGGTAAATTTGGGCCTAGATATAAGAGAATACATCTATGTTGTAAGTGTGCACCACATGAAACAAATCCTACAGCACACAGTGCATAAGAGAAAAAAAACTGAGACCGTAATTTTCTATTAAAACTGCGACTTTGCAGTGTTTTTTCGTATGTTTTTTATAGTTGTATTTGCGATTTCTTGTCTCATTTGATAGAATGGAAGATATATTACAGAAGTAGAGATGATATTGATTGGTTTTAGTCCTGGAAATGGCTTGAAACTGAGCTCAAAGTAGCGGAAATGTTAATTTTTTTGCCGATGTTCAAGAGTAAACAAATGACCTCACACGTCTAATACGCGCCAGCTGGTGGGTCTAATATACATTCACAAATGTGGAGATATTATTTATACAATTATTACAATATTGCATAACAGTAAATCTTCCATTTTTTGGTTTGAATAAGAATTAATTATGTGAATAAAAAAATCAAAATGGAATTAATTTGTAAAGCCTGAAAACACAACTAATGAACAGAGGAAATGTTAGTTTAGTGCCAGGAATGCTTGCATTGTTTATTTTGGACCCTATTTTGAAATTGGAATATTTTGAACTTTGCGTTAAATTGGCCAAATTACCAATTTCCGATCACTTTATTTTGTAGTTGAAACAATTGACTGGGCGATTTCTTGTGCTCAATCGATAGAATAGAAGTAATACTAGCAAAATAGCTAAGAATTTGGTGGACTGGAATAATGTAATTGGCCTAAAATGGGAGCCAAAGTCGGCAAAATCGCCAATGGGTAAATATCGCTGACACATCAAAATTCGCGAGCATAATTTCATCAATTTTCCATCAAATTTCGTACTTTTTGTTTAATTACCTTCAGAAAAGATTCTCTACCATTTCATAAGAAAAAATAACAAAAATTTTTTTTTTAAATTCTTGGACCCTGGCACACACTTTGAAATTTGGCCTCTGGACCATGAAAGGGTTAAACTTCTTCCATCATATTCACAGCATGTAGCAATACAGAGTAAAATTTACATCTTGAATATACTGTACAGTAAATCCTCAATTTAATTGATCTATATTTAAATGACTTCAGAGATAAGGGGCAAAATCCACTGAGTCAGTTTCAGTAACAACAGACAAAGTTTGCTGGTTATAAACTTGCCTGTTATTGCTACAATTACGGAAAAAAAAAAATCTCTACTCGATCCACAATTGCTATTATTGGCCACTCGGTTCTCCCCATTAGTCCACTAAATCAAGGGTTTACTGTTAATATACTGTACACTATAAATAACAAAAAAGGCACAATACCGTGACTGGAACAATACACACACAACCGCACATAAGAGAGGAGATGAGAGGTTCGACTTGACCATTTACAAAGTCACACTGTGTGACTTTGTAAATGGTCCAAGTCGGGCCGAAACGTCGTCGTAAGCTCCTCTCTTTTATATGTGCGGGTTGTGTGTGTACTGTACACTATCTTTCCTTACATGATGTGCAGCGAGGACACACAACATTTGATCTTGCCCACCTCAGCAACTTGTCTGTCAGAATGCTTCTCCCTCTCATCATCTTTGTATGTAAATTTTAACACTGACATACCCTGCCCATGCCATTTTGACTCTATATATTTTGGAATAGTCATTTTTTTTTTTTTCAACAAGTCGGCATAGTCTTGATCCTGTTGAAAAAAAAAAAGAGCATTGTATAGAATTTACAGGAAACATAGCTGGTAATACAAATATAAAAATAAAACAGTATAATGAAATGTACAGTCAAACCCTGGAAATCATTTACAGTACAGTGGTACCTCGACTTACGATGGTCCCCAAACTCACCCTTTTATGTAAGTTTATTTTTTTAAACGCTTTTGTAAGTGTAATTTTGGGGATCTAAAAGGACTAGTCTATTTTATATCATTCCTTAAGGGGATAAATTCGTTTGGTAATGGCACTTGAACAGTATTCTGGAATGAAAAAATATCGTAAGTCGAGGTACCACTGTACTTTGTACATTAGTTCTCCATACCAAGATTACTTGGTATACAGTAGATAACACTATTAATGCAATGATACTTGTCTGACACACCAACACCATGGAATCTTATACAGTCATCCCTCCGTTTTCGTGTTTAATCCATTCCTGAGGGATGCACTAAAACTGAAACACACGAAAACTGAAACCATTTTTCCCATAAGAAATAATGGAAATTCAATTAATCCGTTCCATAAACCCAGAAGTTTTGAAAAAAAAATTTGGGGGGGCCTTAAAGATAGATTTACATGCAAAAATGAATGAAATGAATGTGGCACTTACCTTTATTGAAGACTGATGTTGCTGGATGGAAGAGAGGGAGGAGGGAAGAGGGAAGAGACCCTATTTTTTGGAAGGGGAATCCCCTTCCATAAGGAATTTAGGTACCAAGTCCTTATCCGGGGTCACTTCCCTGCATGCCTGCTACACTCCCTCCCTGTCTGCTACACTCCCTCCCTGCCTGCTACACTCCCTCCCTGCCTGCTACACTCCCTGCATACCTGCTACACTCCCTGCATACCTGCTACACTCCCTGCATACCTGCTACACTCCCTGCATACCTGCTACACTCCCTGCATACCTGCTACACTCCCTGCATACCTGCTACACTCCCTGCATGCCTGCTACACTCCCTGCATGCCTGCTACACTCCCTGCATGCCTGCTACACTCCCTGCATGCCTGCTACACTCCCTGCATGCCTGCTACACTCCCTGCATGCCTGCTACACTCCCTGCATGCCTGCTACACTCCCTGCATGCCTGCTACACTCCCTGCATGCCTGCTACACTCCTAAACTCCATCGTGTTTCTCACTTTCTTTACCAAAGGACTGGCACTAGGAGCTTTCTTTGGGCCCATGGTAGCTTATTTAGTAGTCACACACAATAATCAAGGCCCAAAAACAATGAATTGTTAATAAATGTTTTGTATAAACTCCTGGGATGATGTTCACTCAAGCGTAAACAATGCTAGACTGCGTGACAATGTGCGTGGGTGGTGGCCTATGGCCTTTGTATGTGTGCGGCACTGGTGGACAGGTTCCGGACCAAGCACGAAAACAGAGATACACGAAAACGGAGGGATGACTGTAATCTCATTATTGATATGTATCATAACACTGGTCTGCATGATTTTTTTTATTGACTCTAGCACCCTAAATCCCCACCAGTGCCTAGAGAAGCTGAATACAGAAGCATACAAGGTATGTATGAAGCACGTACCATTGAGGAAACCCAGAAGAAGATCAGATATAGAGAGAGAGCGTAGGAGATGGTACAGGAGAAGAAAACGGGTTACTGAATTGCTGAAAAACACAAATATGTTGCAACAGAGGTATCTTTTTCGGTATACATATATATGAAAAATAATGATTCACTGTGTTTTTTATTCATCGCTATCACATCAGGTTGTCAAGTTATACGGAAACGTTACTTTTCTCTTTTCGTATAACATAAGTAAATGAGAAAGTGGTATATTACCAATTAAAATGCTTACCTTATATTGAATTAAATGTTAAATCTAATATATTTTTCTTTATTTTCAGATTATTAATATGTCTAGAGGCTGCATAAATTCACCAGACATATTTTGCTATGTCTGCGGGCAATTCACCCCTTCAGATTCCCAGAGCAACATTACTCTTTTATTGAAGCGCTGCTACTTTGCTTATTTTGGCTGCAAACTTGGAGACCTGGACAAACCATTTGCACCACACAAAGCTTGCAAAAGTTGCATCAGTAAGCTCCATATGTGGTCAGTTGGAAAACTTAAATGATGACTGCTACTTTTGTATGACTATGTAGCTGGATTCAACAAGAAGAATAAAGATCATAATTTTTTTTTTTCAACTAGTCGGCCGTCTCCCACCGAGGCAGGGTGACCCAAAAAGAAAGAAAATCCCCAAAAAGAAAATACTTTCATCATCATTCAACACTTTCACTTCACTCATACATAATCACTGTCTTTGTAGAGGCACTCAGATACGACAGTTTAGAATAGTCCCTCCAAACTGTCACTATCCCAGACCCCTTCTTTAAAGTACAGGCATTGTACTTCCCATTTCCAGGACTCAAGTCCGGCTAAATCTATAATAACTGGTTTCCCTGAATCCCTTCACTAAATATTACCCTGCTCACACTCCAACAGCTCGACATGTCCAAAAAAGCATTCGTCTCCATTCACTCCTATCTAACACGCTCACATACGCTTGCTGGAAGTCCAAGCCCCTCGCCCACAAAACCTCCTTTACCCCTTCCCTCCAACCTTTTTGAGGACGACCCCTACCCCTCCTTCCTTCCCCCTACAGATTAATACGCTCTCCAAGTCATTCTACTTTGATCCATTCTCTCTAAATGACCAAACCACCTCAACAACCCCTCTTCAGCCCTCTGACTAATACTTTTAGTAACTCCACACCTCCTCTTAATTTCCACACTCCAAATTCTCTGCATAATATTTACACCACACATTGCCCTTAGAAAGGACATCTCCACTGCCTCCAGCCACCTCCTCACTGTAGCATTTACAACCCAAACTTCACACCCATATAAGAGAGTTGGTACCACTATACTTTCATACATTCCCTTCTTTGCCTCCATAAATAACGTTTTTTGTCTCCACAGATACCTCAACACACCACTCACTTTTTTTCCTTCATTAATTTTATGGTTAACCTCATCCTTCATAAATCCATCCGCTGACAAGTCAACTCCCAAATATCTGAAAACATTCACTTCTTCCATACTCCATCTCTCCAATGTGATATCCAATTTTTCTTTATCTAAATCGTTTGATACCCTCATCACCTTACTTTTATCTTTGTTCATTTTCAATTTACTACCTTTACACACCCTCCCAAACTCGTCCACTAACCTTTAGAATCTCTCATAAGCACAGTATCATCAGCAATAGATCGCATAATATACCCAAATATTCCTTCAGCAATAAGGCCTGTTCCACACTCTGAAGATATTAATGTTCCTGTATCTGTGCCACCTGAGATATGGCAAATTTCATCAGAGTCTGATACCAGTAATTCTAAGGAGATGGAAGTAGACTATGAACCACTAACAAATGACGATCCCAAACCCTTCAACCAAGTTGAGCTCAATGACTTGGTGAGAGACCTTAACCTTCCAAAAGAAAGTGCACAGTTACTTGGCTCTAGACTGAAGGAACACAGGCTTCTAGCTCCTGGAACAACATTTGCTTGGTACCGTCATCGTGAAGCGGAATTCACTCAGTTTTTTGACAAAGAGGAATCTTTAGTTTTCTGTTCAAATATTTCTGGCCTTATTGAACACATGGGAATGTCATACAAAGCAGATGAATGGAGACTCTTCATTGATTCTTCTAAAAGAAGTTTAAAGGCTGTACTTCTCTACAATGGCAACACAGCTGCATCTGTGCCAATTGGCCATAGTGTCCAAATGTCAGAAACTTACGCAAATATGAAGACACTAATATCTGCAATCAAGTACCCAAATATTTCTATACATATGCAAAATCCAATTTAAGAACTACCTGGAGAATTGGACCATTAATCACAGGAGGTTCATACACAGATGATGAACAGGGAATGAGCAAAATTCTGAAAGACCAATATGAGTTGATGTTCAGCAACCCTCTAAATGAAAAGCAGGATGGAGAATGCGGAAATTTTTTTTCATTTCATCTGAAGGCCATGCAGACCAAATAATTGACATAAGCACCAGTCCCATAGCATTCATAAAAGAAATAGAAAACATGCCCACTCACTCATTCAGCACCAGGACCAAATTCATGGAATTCCCTGTTCATAAGAAAGGGCAAAAATGCCACTAGCATGAGCAATCAGTAACCTTTGGGAAAAAAAGAGCTTAGAGCTAGGTGAAAAACCAAAGACCTTAAAGAATGCAGATATAGTTCCTCTGCATAAAGGAGGCAGTAGAGCAATAGCAAAAAATTACAGACCAGTAGCCCTAATATCCCACATCGTAAGTCTTCAAAAGAGCGATGAGACCAGAAATGGACTGGGTCTTAAAAACCGGCCAGGATGCCCGGGCCGGATGAGAGGGTAGGGAAAGGCAGGAGCCGGGAGACTGCTGCGGGAGATGTTATCAGCTGTGGAACTCATCACTCTACTCCAACTGAGTAGAGAGGCTATGACTTCAGTTTTTCATGATATTTTTCAGCTTTTTTTTTACTCAGCCCAGCGGCCCACCAGGCATTTCCCAAATGCCCATATGGCCAGTCCGGCTTTGGATGAGACTAAATTACAAATTTTATAGAACACCACAATCTGCACAACCCAAACCAACATGGTTTGAGAGCCAGGAGATCATGCTTGCCTTAACTGTTAAATCACTACAGCAGAATTATTGAGGTCCTGGAAGAAAACCAAAATGCAGATGTGGTATACAGAAGGGCCTCACTTTACAGTGATTTGCTTTACAGCAATTTCACTAATGCAGCAGCTTTCAATTAGTATACCCATTCTTCATTTATTCAGATTTTCTACAATAAATATATTACCCACTCTCTATACCTGGAGTATACCTGGAGAGGGTATTTTAAGGTAAGTAATGTATGTACTGTATATGCATTTTTTAGGCTTATCTCTATTGCTCACTTAACTTATGATAGTGTGACATTTTATGCATTTGAAAGTAAAAAAAGACTGTTTCACTTTATAGCAATTTTTGCTTTACAGCAGTAGCCTGCTGTATACATAAGTGGGGGCCTCCTGTAAACAGATTTTGCAAATTCACTTGATAAATCCAATCATGGGGTGATTGCACACAAAATGAGGGCTATAGGCATAACAGGAAAGGTAAGAAGGTAAATTTTCAATTTCTGATAGACAGAACACAAAGAGTAGTAGTAAAGAGAGTAAAATACAGTATTAGGGAGGTAAAAAGCACATTACCCCCAAGGCATGGTCCTGGTGCCTCTGCTGTTTCTTATCCTCATAGCAGACATAGATAAAAACATTCATCACAGTTCTGTACCATCATTAGAAGATGACACCAAAATAAGCATGAAGTCACCTTAGCAGAAGACATGAAAAAGTTGCAAGAAGATCTAAGCAGTGGAAAACAACATGGCATTCAATAGTGATAAGCTCCTGCTCCTTAGGTATGGAAAGAATAAAGAATTCAAAAGGGACACTGTATACAAAACCCAAGAGCTGATCATCAAACAGAACAAAAGGAACAAATGAAAGACACGAGAGTAATAGTGTCGGCTGATCTATCTTTCAAAGAACATAATACAGCAAATGTCACGACAGCGAGGAAACTGATGGGGTGGATAATGAGAACTTTCAAAACAAGGCAAATTGCATCAATGGTGATACTATTCAAATTGCTTGTGTTCTCTTCTTTACAATATAACTCAGTGTTGACAGCTCTGCTCAGGACTGGGGAAATATCAGAGCTGGAACAGATACACAGATCATTTATGGCCCACAGAGCCAATAAAGCATTTAAATTACTGGGAATATCTCAAAGTCCTAAACATGTACTAGCTGGAGCAGAGGAGAAAGGTACTTGATGATATATATGGGAAAACATTCAGCAAGGCATGCAAAATGGTTCAATAATAAGTACTGATTTGCTCAAACATGTTGGGCAACCAAAATATAAGTACTATTCTGCTACTATATCCCAAAATTATTATTATTATAATAAAAGAGAAGCACTAAACTATCTCCCAAAATAACAATTTCCACAAGAATTGATTACTTATTCCATGGTGTATATGGTAGATTAGATTTTTAGATTTTGCCACCGAAGTGGCTAGTTTATTGTGCACCCCATATCCATCCTGTGAACGGTAGCGCAAGAGCATATGGATACACAAAAGGCCTAGGAACTAGGCCCCAAAAGGGTTAACAATTGTACATATGGATTTATATCTACAGTTCACTTATCTGTTACAAGCAAATTTAGGGAATTTGCTTAGTATATCTGGTATCTTATTTTCATTAATAAGATATCTTGACATGTCACATAGGTTATTATACTGTTTATCTCTGTATTCCTCAATAAGTGGACAATTAAGCACATAGTGTTCAAGACAGTGACCATATGCCTGATCACATAATTTGCATTTAGTTTGATCATTATCTGTGTGTCTCCCAAACTGCCAGAAATACTTGTAGCCAAGCCTAAGCCTGGCCACTACAACATCAGTCAGTCTGTTCACATTGCAAGTTGCTCCATAAACATACTTATCTATGTTCATGTTATCATAGTGGGTTATAGATCTACTCAGGCTTCTAACTGCATTCTTATAACAATCATTTTCATTATTTACTTCTCTCCTAATATTATTCCTAATCCTAGACACAGATATACCAAAGTTATATTTTACATTCTCCTTCTGGGTACGTACTCTTCTTGGCTAACATATCACCTGGAACACTGGTCGGGAAGACATGCCTATATGGGTGTGTGACATATGCAGAATAAAATGAATAATGTAAGGTACAATTTCGGGTAAGGTACAATTTCGATGCCAGCTGGTCTTATATTTTCCATATAAGACCTTCACACATCCAATGTGTGATGGGATCCATAGCAATTGTACATAAATTCCTTTGTCCTGGATTTTTGAGTATCTATACCTGGTTTCTCCAATGAGCATGCTGTTAGTCATTATATGAGTCAAGAGCCTTCAGTGATGACATATATGGTATAGATTGAATGTGTTATAAAATACAAACTAATGACTAAGCTCCTCTGATCAGTAGTTGTAAACTATAGCCTTATTATCATTAATTATTATTATTTATGAGGGAGCACTAAACCAATAAGGGTCATACAGTGCCTGTGGAAATGAGGGGCAACAAGGTTCAATCCAAGGAACAAACGGCAAATTCAGCTGCTTGGGCCAATAGTCCCTCAAGGGAACTTCCCTTCAGTTTTCAAAAACAAAGAAAACAAACTTTATTTCTATAAAGCGGAGTACTACACTGTATTATACAATTAGGGTGATTGACATTATAAACTATTTTGTAGAAAGCTCCTTATTATGCAAAGCATTTCAAGCATCCTTAAAACTAAATTATGATTGACAAGTAAGACACATACGCAACAGTTTGGTATCTTTATTCCAAAACGTTTCGTCTACACAGTAGGCTTCAGTCGAATACAGAAAAGTGTTGATGGAGGACTGGATATTTGTACAGAAAAGTTGGCAGAAGCAGTAGAGATGTGAAGATGATGTTTACCTGGAGAGAATTCCAGGGGTCAACGCCCCTGCGGCCCGGTCTGTGACCAGGCCTCATGTTGGACCAGAGCCTGATCAACCAGGCTGTTACTGCTGGCCGCACGCAGTCCAACGTACGAACCACAGCCTGGCTGGTCAGGTACCGACTTTAGGTGCCTGTCCAGTGCCTGCTTGAAGACAGCCAGGGGTTTGTTGGTAATCCCCCTGATGTATGCTGGGAGGCAGTTGAACAATCTTGGGTCCCTGACACTTATTGTGCTGTCCCTCAACGTGCTAGTGGCACCCCTGCTCTTCATTGGGGGGATGTTACATCGCCTGCCGAGTCTTTTGCTTTCGTAGGGAGTGATTTTCATGTGCAAGTTTGGTACTAATCCGTCGAGAATTTTCCATGTGTATATAATAATGTATCTCTCCCGCCTGCGTTCTAAAGAGTACAGGTTTAGGAACTTCAGGCGTTCCCAGTAATTGAGGTGGTTTATTGCAGTTATGCGTGCCATGAAGGTTCTCTGCACATTTTCAAGGTCAGCAATTTCACCCGCCTTGAAAGGTGCAGTTAGTGTGCAGCAATATTCCAGCCTAGATAGAACAAGCGATCTGTAAAGTGTCAACATGGGCTTGGCATCCCTGGTTTTGAAGGTTCTCATTATCCATCCTGTCATTTTTCTAGCAGATGCAATTGCTGCAGTGTTATGGTCCTTGAAGGTGAGATCCTCTGACATGATCACTCCCAGGTCTTTGACATTAGTTTTTCGCTCTATTGTGTGGTTGGAATTTGTTTTGTACTCCGATGAAATTTTAATTTCTTCACGTTTTCCGTATCTGAGTAATTGAAATTTCTAATCATTAAACTTCATATTGTTTTCTGCAGCCCATTTAAAGATTTGGTTTATGTCTGCTTGGAGTCTTGCAGTGTCTTCAACGGTGGACACTGTCATACAGATTCGGGTGTCATCTGCAAAGGAAGACACGGCACTGTGGCTTATATCCCTGTCTATGTCCAATATGAGGATGAGGAACAGGATGGGATCTAGTACTGTGCCTTGTGGAACAGAGCTTTTCACAGTAGCTGCCTCAGACTTCACTCTGTTGACTACTACTCTTTGTGTTCTACTTGTTAGGAAATTATAGATCCATCTACCCACTTTTCCTGTTATTCCTTTATCACGCATTTTGTGTGCTATTACACCATGGTCACATTTGTCAAAGGTTTTTGCAAAGTCTGTGTATATAACATCTGCATTCTGTTTGTCTTCTAGAGCATCCAGGACCTTGTCGTAGTGGTCCAGTAGTTGGGACAGACAGGAGCGGCCTGATCTAAACCCATGCTGCCCTGGGTTGTGCAATTGATGGGTATCAAGAAGAGTGGCGATCTTGCTTCTTAGAACCCTTTCAAAGATTTTTATGATATGGGACGTTAGCGCTATTGGTACTGTAGTTCTTTGCTATTGCTTTACTGCCCCCTTTGTGGAGTGGGGTTATGGCTTCACAGGTACTGTCACCAATTATAGCAACACTATTCAATAAATCCATTGAAGACTCTACCTTTCCATCAATTCTCAAAATAGCTAGGGTCACCCCGATCCCCAAAGGAGGTGATCAAACAGACTTGAATAATTATAGACCAATTTCTAATTTACCACTGCTTTCTAAAATCTCCGAAAAATTAATTCATAGACAAATCTATTCCTACTTCGTCTCACACAATGTACTCAACCCCTGTCAATTAGGATTCAGGACAAACAAGCGCACAAACGATGCTATTATGCACATGTTGGAGTTAATATACACCGCACTTGAGAAGAAAGAAGTCCCACTGGGAATCTTCATTGATCTACGCAAAGCTTTTGATACAGATGACCATGATTTACTGCTCACAAAATTAGCACACTATGGTATAAGGGGGCACCCACTCAACTACCTAAAGTCATACCTCACCAACAGAAGCCAATACGTGTACACAAATGGAGCGAACTCTTCCACACAACAAATTACAGTCAAAGTCCCTCAAGGAAGTGTCCTGGGGCCACTCCTATTCCTCATTTACATAAATGATCTACCGAATGCATCACAACTACTCAAACCCATTTTATTTGCAGATGACACAACATATGTCTTCTCTCACCCAAATCCAGTTATACTGGCCAACACTGTTAATGCCGAATTACAGAAAATATCAACATGGATGACGACTAACAAGCTTACTCTCAATACTGACAAGACCTATTTCATACAGTTTGGAAGCAAAGCCACAAATGTTCCACTTAACATAACGCTCAATGGTTCACCCATCACAAGACTCACAGAGGGAAAATTCCTAGGAATCCACCTTGACAGTAGCCTTAAATTCCAAACACACATACAACAAATTTCCAAGAAAATCTCAAAGACGGTAGGCATATTATCAAAGATACGCTATTATGTGCCACAATCAGCTCTCCTTGCACTATATCATTCACTTATCTACCCTTATCTCACCTATGGAATCTGTGCATGGGGATCAACAACTCTAAATCACCTTAGACCACTCATAACACAACAAAAGGCTGCAGTCAGAATGATAACAAATTCCCACTCTAGACAGCATACTCCACCAATATTCAAAAGTCTAAAACTACTCACCGTAAAGAACATTCATACTTATTCTTGTGCCTACTACATATATAAAACTTTACACTCTAATATAAACCCTCCGCTCAAAATTCTCCTCACCAACTTTAATAGGACCCATGACCACAACACAAGACACAGATCCCTTTTTGATATACCCCGTGTTCATATCAACCTATGTAAAAATTCTATGCACATAAAGGGCCCCAGAATCTGGAATTCATTACCAGTAAATATTAAGATAACCTTGTCTGAAAATCAATTTAAGACTCAACTCAAAAACCACCTACTCACCCAAAACTAAATAATCATACTATAAACTACTTTGAAAAATGCTCATTATTACTTTCCTATACGATAATCTCAATTTTTAATAATATGTTACTATTATGTTACCCCCTACTCACCCAAAACTAAATACTCATATTATAAGTTAATGGCAAAAATGCTCAATGTTCATTATTACTTACCTATACGATAATCTCAATTTTTAATAATATGTTACTATTATGTTACCCCCTACTCACCCAAAACTAAATACTCATATTATAAGTTAATGTCAAAAATGCTCAATGTTATTTTCCTTAAGATAATCTCAATTCCATATTACCATTCGAGAATCTAAACACCTGTAACAATCTAATATCATCATTTAATAATTTTAACAGTAAAATTTCATCATATTGTAATTTGAAAACAATTTTTAACTAGAATAAACTCAATAAATTGCTCTAATATTAAGTACATAGTCTTTAAGTTACTAGATTAAGCTGCCCCTAATGCCATGGCATGTCAGTGGCTCTCCTTGCACTCAATTTACATTGTAACTATCAATACCTATGTAATCTGCAATGAAATAAAATTTACATTTACTTTACTTTAACAATCAGTCCATCACCCTGGAAGACGTAGTTTTGAGGTGTTCAGTCCCTCAGCCTGGAGAAAGAGTTTTGTTACATAGTCTGAAGCAATGTTTCAGACTATGGAACAAAAACACCTTGGACAACTTTTTCAACTGAGAATGGTTGGATTTGAGAAGGATGTAACCTCTCAGTAAATACATTCTTTCTTCTACTAGTGGACTACACCTCTCCTTGTGGCAGTATATAAGTTTCCGTACTGCTCTTTCAACTTCACATTGTTTTAGACTATGGAACAAAATTCTTATCCAGGCTGAGGGACTGAACACCTGGAGTTTACCTGGAGAGAGTTCCAGGGGTCAACGCCCCTGCGGCCCGGTCTGTGACCAGGCCTCATGTTGGATCAGAGCCTGATCAACCAGGCTGTTACTGCTGGCTGCACACAGTCCAACGTACGAACCACAGCCTGGCTGGTCAGGCACCGACTTTAGGTGCCTGTCCAGTGTCTGCTTGAAGACAGCCAGGGGTCTATTGGTAATCCCCCTTATGTATGCTAGGAGGCAGTTGAACAGTCTTGGGCCCCTGACACTTATTGTGTTGTCTCTCAACGTGCTAGTGGCACCCCTGCTTTTCATTGGGGGGATGTTACATCGTCTGCCGAGTCTTTTGCTTTCGTAGGGAGTGACACTCGTGTGCAAGTTTGGTACTAATCCCTCTAGGATTTTCCAAGTGTATATAATAATGTATCTCTCCTGCCTGCATTCCAGGGAGTACAGGTTTAGGAACTTCAAGCGTTCCCAGTAATTGAGGTGGTTTATTGCAGTTATACGTGCCGTGAATTATTATTATTATTATAATCAAATAGAAGCGCTAAACCACAGGGGTTAACGTGCCGTGAAGGTTCTCTGTACATTTTCTAGTTCAGCAATTTCACCTGCCTTGAAAGGTGCAGTTAGTGTGCAGCAATATTCCAGCCTAGATAGAACAAGCGACCTGAAAAGTGTCAACATGGGCTTGACATCCCTGGTTTTAAAGGTTCTCATTATCCATCCTGTCATTTTTCTGGCAGATGCGATTGCTACAGTGTTATTGTCCTTGAAGGTGAGATCCTCTGTTTTATTAATATTATTATAATAATGGGGAGCGCTAAACCCGTAGGATTATACAGCACATGTGGAGGGGGAAATGGAAGGTATTCAGGCTAAATTCAGGGAACCGGAGCACACATCCAATTCCCTAGATCAAGAACCCCTCACCAGCATTAAGGAACCTCCCTTGAGGGGATGAACACCTCAAAACTATGTCTTCAAGGGTGATGGACTGATTACACTGTCTTCACATCTCTACTGCTTCTGCCAACTTTTCTGTACTCAACCAAAGAAGCCTACTGTGTAGGCGAAACATTTCAGAATAAAGATGCCTAACTGTTGCACATGTGTCTTGCTTACCAACCTGTCAGTAATGTATACCATTTTAATATTAAATTATGATTATGCACTAGTATATGAGAATAAAGAAATCAAATTAGTATGAATAAAAAAAAACATCACTGGCATCAAGGAACCTTCCTGGGGAATAAGAAGTGAAACTTTTGTTTTAATGCATTCATGGGGGAGCGCTAAACCCACAATCGTCCTAAAGTGCCTCGGGGAATGGAAAGCATTCAAGCTCAATTCAAGAAATTGGAGAACAATTCAAATTCCTCAGATTGTATCCATATGCTCTTATGCTACCGTCCACAGATTGGATGGATATGGGGTGCACAATAAACTAGCCACTTCGGTGGCAAAATCTCTCTAAAAAAAAAAATCAGATCAAGAGCCCCTGGCTGGCATCGAGCAACCTTACTTGGGGGGCTAGAGGTGATAAAAAGAGACAAACACCAAAATTTAAAACTTTAACAAACTCTTAGGAAAACACAAATCCAATAATTCGATGAAAATGAGACACCTTACATGGCCTCTCACGCTGTTCTTGAACTGGTATAGATGCGTATATAACAAGTGCGTATACAAGTGTAACACAAAATAATGGAGATTGTAGAGAACAGCATAAGTTGTTGGTGATGTTGGGTTTATAAAGGCCACTAACAGCTTATGCAGTATCGAGCCCACCTTCCCGATGTACGGACAAAATTTGTTGTCCAAAGCTGGGCGATGAAAGATATAATAATAATAATAATAATAATAATTTTTATTTCAATGCATGTTACAAGTGTACAATGTTATTGGTAGTTACAATTATAAAACAATTATAAAACTGTAATGCAAGGAGAGCCACTGGCATGCCATGGCATTAGGGGCAGTTTATTCTAGAGACTTATTCACTAAGTACTTAATGCTAAAGAAATTGATTGAGTTTATTCTAGTTCTGTATTATTTAAATTATTATATGGTTATACATACTATTAAAAGACAATACAAGAGAAATTGGTTGAGTTTAATCTAGTTGTATAATTTATTTCAAATTACAGTATGTTGATGCTATACTTTTAGATTTTTAGATTTTGCCACCGAAGTGGCTAGTTTATTGTGCACCCCATATCCATCCTGTGGACGGTAGCGCAAGAGCATATGGATACACAAAAGGCCTAGGCACTAGGCCCCAAAGGGGTTAACAATTGTACATTTGGGTTTATATCTACATTTCAATTATCTGTTACAAGCAGGTATCTTATTTCATGAATAAGATATCTTGACATGTCACATAGATTATTATATTGTCTATCTCTATATTCCTCAATAAGTGCACAATTAAGCACATAGTGTTCAAGACAGTGACCATATGCCTGATCACATAATTTGCATTTAGTTTGATCATCATCTGTGTCTCCCAAACTGTCAGAAGTACCTGTAGCCAAGCCTAAGCCTGGCCACTACAACATCAGTCAGTCTGTTCACATTGCAAGTTGCTCCACAAACATGTCCATCTGTGCTCGCATTATCATGAGCACAGATAGGCACGTTCATGGAAATTAATTTGGATTTATATCTACAGTTCCCTTATCTGTTACAAGCAAATTTAGGAAATTTGCTTAGAATAAGTGGTATCCTACCTTCACTAATAAGATATCTTGACATGTCACATAGGTTATTATACTGTCTATCTCTATATTCCTCAATAAGTGGACAATTCAGCACATAGTGTTCAAGACAGTGACCATATGCCTGATCACATAATTTGCATTTAGTTTGATCATCATCTGTGTATCTCCCAAACTGCCAGAAGTACTTGTAGCCAAGCCGAAGCCTGGCCACTACAACATCAGTCAGTCTGTTCACATTGCAAGTTGCTCCATAAACATACTTATCTACATTCATGTTATCATAGTGGGTTATAGATCTACTCAGGCTTCTAACTGCATTCCTATAGCTATCATTTTCATTATTTATTTCTCTCCTAATATTATTCCTAATGGTAGACACAGATATACCAAAGTTATATTCTACATTCTCCTTATGGGTGCTCTTCTTGGCTAACATATCAACTTTATCATGAAGGAGTAATCCAATGTGTGACGGAATCCATAGCAAATGTACTTTAATTCCTTTGTCCCGGATTTTTGAGTATCTATACATGGCTTCTCCAATGAGCATGCTGTTAGAGTCATTATAGGAGTCAAGAGCCTTCAGTGATGACATAGAATCAGTAATGATGATAGAGTCAAGCTCAGTGTCATAAGTTAGCTTTAGTGCCATAAGGATTGCAAACAATTCAGTTTGCAGTGTAGACGCCCAGTTGTTAATTCTTATGCCTAGTTCGAAAAATTATTATTGTTCTTAACTAGGAGGTGGCAACCAGAGCAGATGCAGCCCTGCCAGAAGACTCCTGTTTAGATCCATCAGTGTATATAACTTGAGATAACTTATTACTACCAGCTAGGCGATAAATTTCTTCTTGAGCAGTTGCTTTAACAAGTGATTTAAGGAAGGGATTACTAGCAATGAGCTTCTTGGGAGGGACTTGCAGGTATGTGATATTAAATGAACACATCTTCCATGGAGGGTGAAATGCTCTTGTTGCCTACAGTGATACAATTCATGCAGGTTGTAAAACTTAATGTAATTGCATGTTTTCACAATCCATTTAGATCTGTGAGTATTTACTTCTAGACATTTAGTAAGATTCATTGTGACAGTGTCTGGTTCATTTCTTAACAATCTAATACCAAGTACAGTGTTAATCTCAACAATCCTATCACTGATACTAGTAATACCAAGCTCCTTCCTCATATTAAGAACCTTTGTAGATTTGGGACAGCCAAGAATAATTCTGAGAGCTTCATTTGCATTAACTCCAAGGGTCGGAGAGAACTTTCTCGAGCTAATATCAACATGGGAGCAGCATAATCAATTAAGGACCTAATATAGGCTATGTACATCATTCTCGCAATTCTCACATTAGCACCATAGTTGGGGTTGTATCCAGCAACAGCTTTAAGAGCATTTAGTCTATCTTTGCATTTTTTATTTAGTTGTGGTATAGTAGATTTGGTAAAGGGTACATCTACACCAAGATATCTGTAAGTTTTAACGTAGCTAATGTTTTCACCCTTCAAATAGATGGGTGGGGGATGTCGTTTGCTTGTTAATATCTTTGTTTTAGAGGAAGATATTATGAGGCCTAGTCGATTACAAATTGCTTGAACTTCATTAAGAACGGAACTCATCTATACTATAATCTATACTATAATTGTTCAAGTCAGTTTGGTCACCTCCTTTGTGGATCGGGGTGACCCTAGCTATTTTGAGAATTGATGGGAAGGTTGAAGATTCAATGGATTTATTGAATAATGCTGCTATAATTGGTGACAGTACATGTGTAGCTTTTTTGTACATAAAGGGTGGTAAGCTGTTTATGTCTCCTGCTTTGTTTTTAAGGGTGTTGATTATGAGTGAGACTTCAATTGAGTTGGTAGGAGCTAGGAATAGTGTATCTGGGTAGGTGTTGGTGAGGTAGTCTGTTGGACGAGTGTTCGAGCTTGGGATCCTACTCGCTAGATTCTTTCCTATGGTGGAGAAGAAAACATTAAGTCTGTTTGCTGTCTCAGTTGGTGAGAGTAGGGGTTCGTCTGTTTTTGATAATTTGATGGTATTGTTCGTGGATATCTTTATTTCCTAGAATTGTAGATAGGGTTTTCCAGGTCTTTTTCATATCACCTTTTACGGTCTGGAGTCTGTTCTCATAATACAATTTTTTGGACCTTCTTATCAGGCTAGTAAGGATTGATGAGTAGCGTTTGGATTGTTCTCTGGTTATTAGACCCCTTCTATATTGTTTTTCATTTTGGTGCCTCTTATTTATGGATTTAAGGATGCTGGGTGTTAGCCAGGATTGTTAAGTCTCTTAGCTGTGATCTGTTTAGTTTTTTCGGGCAATGTCTGTTATAGAGGTTATGTGTTTTTTTAAGAAAGTTCTTGATGCATTCATTAGTATCTGAATGTGTGTCCAATTCATTAAGCCAGTCAATGTTCGTCATAGCTGATATAAAATTATTAACAGCAGACTCATTATGTAGTCTGAAGGTAACTTTTGCAATTTCTTGGGGCAGAATGCCTAGGTTAGTTATGAGAAAGGTAGGGTAGTGGTCTGTGGTGTTTTCTGTGATTATGCCTGATTTTAGAGGAGATATTGTGTTAGTCCAGATGTGGTCTAGTAACGAGGTACTATTATCGGAGATTCTTGTAGGTTTTGATATTGTTGGTAGTAATAAGCAGTTGCTCATAGTGTTTGTGAATTCAGTTACCTGCGGGTCTTGGTCATGTAGGAGATTTATGTTGAAATCTCCTGTGAGCAGCAAATGATCTTTGTTAAGGCGTGAATCGATTATCAGGTTTCCTAGTTTTTCACTAAAGTGGCGGATGTTTGACTGTGGTAATCTGTAGATGTTTATCACTGTGAGGGGTTTTTGCAGGTCTTTTGATTTAAATTTAGCTATAATATATTCTCCATGTTCATCCCTTGTGCAAGAGTTTTCGATACATTCGAGTTGATCTGTATAATATATTGCTGTTCCACCCCCTCGCTGGTCTGTCCTACAGTTGTGAATGGCTGTGTAACCTGGGATGGCATAGACGCCTGTAGTATCAGGCTTTAGCCAGGTCTCAGTGAGTGTGATGATTGACATATTGGACTGTAGGGATTGGAGTAGTGCTGTGAGGTCATCATAATGTTTGCTCAAAGATCTAACATTGTAATTGAAGATAGTTATGTTATTGTTGGCTCTGAGTAATGTCTTTGGTTGATCTGCTGTGTAATAGTTGCAGTTGCTGTTGGAGTCATGTAAGTCATTTAATAATAGGTTGATATCAGGATCAATTCCTGTAATCATAGGATTTAGTGTGATTCTATAACTAGACTTGAGAACAATTGATTATGCTAAACTTAATGATATAGTAATAGATTAAAGTCTTACTTGCTAATGGATTAACACAATTATGTGCAAGTGTTTACAGGAATTTTTACAGTGATATAGGATATTTGAATAATGTTAATGATATACTAATTTAACTGTCTAATGAATGGTTAGAACAACTTCAATGACTAGTATTAAATTGGTATGGAAAAATATTTTTTTTATTCAATATGGCACTGGTTGAAACTTTTAGTATATGAAAGGCAATAAGAGGTTAATGAATGCAAGGAGCTATTGAACTAGTAGTTAAAACAGATTTGACTAATATTAAAAGTAGTTTTGATTAAATTGAAGTTAATAAAGTGACTGAAGTTGGCTAATGGTAAAAGGTATTTATAAAATATAAGTAAATGATTGCACTTATCAGGTAGTTGCTTATAAAGGAAATATAAAGTAAGTCACATACACAATGAGGTAGTTGTTTGAATATAAGAATACAATTAAGCAAATAAAGTGACTGAAATTTGCTTTTGGTAAAAAGGTATTTAAAAGTATGAGTAAATAATTGCACTTATTTGGTAATAGCTTATAAGAAAAAATAAACTAAGTCACATACACAATAAGGTAGTTGTTTGATTATAAAAATATAAAAAGAAAAACAAAAGTGAAAAGGTTGTAATTAAATTTCAAGTAAAAAGTAATTACTAATATTGTAAATAGATAGGGTTGGGAAAAGGTAATGATAGATTTGTATTAAAAATAAAAAAATAAAAGTAAATGGTTACAGATACGTTAAAAGATATATATATAGTAAAATAGGATGTACAATTATATTTAGTGGGAAATTTAATATAGTGAGGTAGCAGATTATTAGAACAAATATGAAGTTAATTACATTAATATATATATATATATATATATATATATATATATATATATATATATATATATATATATATATATATATATATATTATAATCTTTCATAGTATGTGTTCGTGTTTTGGTACATGTGTTGGGAAGGGGCAGCATAACGCCATGACTAGCACTGTATATGGTATGACATATATATATATATATATATATATATATATATATATATATATATATATATATATATATGGATGCTGCAAACCTGAAATTTTACTCGTATCGAGAAATAAAAAATCGGCCGAGCGACTGCTCGTATCCTGAAAAACTCGTATCGTGGGGCACTCGTAAACCGAGGTTCCACAATATATCTATAACAACACTGTGACTAGCCGAGGACTCGAACCCGTGTTGTTTTAGACAGAGGAAATTCATGACGCTCTAACCCACGGGACCACCTAATCCTACAAAGATCACGCACCCAGCAGAGCTAGGTGTTTTACCATGATCTGAGGACATACGATGGTGTGGGTGCCACAGAGCTAATTTCATTCTACTTCCCGTTTGGTGTACTAGCCTCCACAAGCAGTACATATATTACTTTAACCACAAACTGTAACCACTGCTAGTCGCAGTGTTGTTATTGATTAAATACCACTCGTTTGTGGTTACAGTAATATATATATATATATATATATATATATATATATATATATATATATATATATATATATATATATATATATATATATATCGCAGTGTTGTTATAAATATATTGTGGAACCTCGGCTTACGAGTGCCCCATGATACGAGTTTTTTCAGGACACGAGCAGTCGTTCGGCCAATTTTTTATTTCTCGATACGAGCAAAATTTCAGGTTTGCAGCATCCGCGTCCGCGTGCTCCACTGTGCTCCATGTTTTTTCCTGATTATCACTGTCTCTTGCGTGCTAGAATTTTAAACTGTGCAAGTGAACTTATAAGGTATATCCCTCCAATACTTGGAACTAATCTAACAGAAAACAGTAAACACTGAGTCAAAAAAGGAGAATTAGTGTGCAATAACAAAGCAGAGTCATACTTCCAGAGGGGAACTATAAGCCTAGCATGCCGTGTGAAAAATAATTTTAGAACTTTTTTGTCAGAGGAAAGAAAGTCTCCCTGATAATAGTGTGTATACATAGTGTTATAGTGTATTCCACAGTGGTACCGCAGTACATAGATAATAAATGCTAAGGTGAAACTTAAAACTAAAGTGATAGGCCTAAAGAGGCAGGATCATGTAAACAGTTACCAGCAGTTGCCAGAACCTACCACGCAGGTCAACTCATATTAGTAATCTTCCTAACCTGCTAGTGTTCCCCACCTATACTCTAGTGATACCATTGAGAAAAAAAATTCATATTCAAATACAAAAAGGTGCAAAATCTTGAGGAAATGCGAAAAGAGTACAGTTTTGTAGAAATACTGCATGGATTACTGCATGGATTACATGCAACTTCTGTGGGAAATGAGCCCACGTACCTTGTGCAAATATTCAGGAATCATCTACAAGACCAAGGAAGTATTTTTGGGTATGCCCAAATGAGATCCAACTGTGGAATAAAATCACACTGGTATTAAAAGATGATAACTTCAAAATGGCCTTCATGGAAAACCTGAAAGCATTCTATAACACATGGGAAATTAAAAAGTCTGTGACGGATGGTGCCATCGCCCCAGGTACAGATGCTGTCCTGGTAGACAGTAACTGTAAGAATGGAGAAATGAATGTTAGTGGCCTGGAGGGAGACAGGAGCTGTAGTGGGGAAACAGGTGTAGACAAGGACATGAAAAAACTAATGTTACAAACTAGCAATACCACTGGAGATAGTAAATAAGGGGATGCCCCTAGAAATAGTGAAGATAAATTACCAAAAATAACTGGTGAAAGCTCCATTGTTAGTACCAGTGAAGATAGAAATGAGACAGGAAAACACGCATCAGCAGGGAATACAGTCACAGAAAACCAAGGCAAACTGAAACCAGGCCTATGAAAATTTTATGCACTTGGTATCTGCAGGCATGGAATATCTGGAAAAACAGATGGGATGTGCAACTTTGACCACCCCAGAAAATGCCGTGCCCATATGACAAGAGGAAAATGCAACCTCCCTTCCTGTAAGCTTTTCCACCCTGAAATGTGTCACTCTTCAGTTCAGGAAAGACAGTGCTATAACTTATATTGCCAGGCACACAACATAAAGGGTACAAGAAGATACAAAACATCCAGACCATGAAAAAACCTGGGTAGCCACAACCACGCCAGAGAGAGAGGTTTTTAGTGCCAGGAAGGAAAAAAAGCTGACAGGAAATGACAGAAATCGTACACCAACTCCAATCATTTCTGGAGTGTAATCACAGTCGATGGCCTCCACTCCAAAACAACAGATATTAGTGCCAGGAAAAGCCTCCCCATACCACCAATCCATCGACATTCTTCTTTGCAAATATACAGGGTCTAAAGCCAGCAATGAACAACAAAATACCTTACATCCGTGGACTGCTTACAGAGTCAAATGCAATATTCGCGGTTTTCACAGAGACCCACATAAAGGATCACGTAGACAACAAAATATGGATCCGGGGTTAAAACCTATACAGATGCGACAGAGTGAACAGGCAAAACGGAGGGGTTGGCCTGTATATCATAGAGTCACTTATATGCTCGGAACTACTAAATGCCTCAAATGATGTAGTTGAAGTTTTAGCAGTAAAGATTGAGAACCAAAATCTGGTCATTGTGGTTGTATACAAGCCTCCGGATGCAACGTCCAACTAATTCCAGGAACAGCTTTTGAAAATTGACCACTGTCTGGAAAATCTTTAATGCTCCTGGGGGATTTCAATTTAAGGCACCTAAAATGGAGGAATATAGCAAATAATGTTGAGGCAGCTCAGATGAAAACTCGCACACACACGAGCTTTTAAATCTCTGCACCAAATTTACCTTAAACCAAAAAATAATAGAGCCTACAAGATTGAAGAATACACTGGACCTCATCTTCACTAACAATCATGATCTGATACGAAATGTCACCATATCAAAAACGATATACTCAGATCACAACATAATAGAGGTCCAGACATGTATGAGGGGGGCCCCAGACCGACAAAATGTGATCAGTCACGAGGGAGCCTTCTCCAAATTCAACTTCAATAACTAAAACATAAGGTGGGACCAAGTAAACCAAGTCCTAAATGATATAAACTGGGAAGATAGCCTAAGCATCACAGATCCTAACCTATGTCTAGAACAAATTAACTCTGTGGCACTTGAGGTTTGCTCAAGGCAAATTCCCTTAAGGAAAAGGAGATGTAAACTAGAAAGAGACAGGCGCTCCCTATACAGGCGAAGGCAAAGAATAATAGAGCAACTACATGGGCCAATATATATGAAATACGTAGGGAGGCACTGGTCAGAGAAATAGCAAACATCGAACTAAAACTAAAAGAATCTTACAGGAATCAAGAAACGCGGGAAGAACTAAAAGCCATAAATGAAATTGAAAGAAACCCAAAGTATTTATTTTCTTATACCAGATCAAAGTCGAGAACAATATTCAGTATTGGGCCCCTACTTAAACGGGATAGTTCCTACACAGATGACAGCAAGGAAATGAGTGAGCTACTAAAGTCCCAGTATGACTCAGTTTTTAGCGAGCCGCTAACCAGACTAAGAGTCGAAGACCTAAATGATTTTTTTATGAGAGTGCCACAGAACTTGGTAGACGCAAACCTTTCTGACATTACCCTGACGCCAAATGACTTCGAAAAGGCGATAAATGACATACCCCTATCACGTGCTTTTAACATCCTATGGAGAGGGAGCATGGACACTGGGGTCGTCCCGTAATTACTAAAAACAACAGACATAGCCCCAATACAGACCAATAGCGCTAACGTCCCATATCATAATAATCTTTGAAACGGTTCTAAGAAGCAAGATCGCCACTCATCTAGATAACCATAAATTACACAACCCAGGGCAGCATGGGTTTAGAGCAGGTCGCTCCTGTCTGTCCCAACTACTGGACCACTATGACAAGGTCCTGGATGCTCTAGAAGATAAACAGAATGCAGATGTTATATACACAGACTTTGCAAAAGCCTTTGACAAGTGTGACCATGGTGTAATAGCACACAAAATGCGTGATAAAGGAATAACAGGGAAAGTTGGTAGATGGATATATAATTTCCTAACAAGTAGAACACAAAGAGTAGTAGTCAACAGAGTAAAGTCTGAGGCAGCTACGGTGAAAAGCTCTGTTCCTCATCCTCATATCGGACATAGACAGGGATATAAGCCACAGTGCCGTGTCTTCCTTTGCAGATGACACCCGAATCTGCATGACAGTGTCCACCGTTGAAGACACTGCAAGACTCCAAGCAGACATCAACCAAATCTTTAAATGGGCTGCAGAAAACAATATAAAGTTCAATGATGAGAAATTTCAATTACTCCGATATAGAAAACGTGAGGAAATTAAAATCTCATCAGAGTATAAAACAAATTCCAACCACACAATAGAGCGAAAAATCAATGTCAAAGACCTGAGAGTGATCATGTCAGAGGATCTCACCTTCAAGGACCATAACACTGCAGCAATCGCATCTGCTAGAAAAATGATGACACCTTTCAGGTCGCTTGTTCTATCTAGGCTGGAATATTGCTGCACACTAACTGCACCTTTCAAGGCAGGTGAAATTGCTGACTAGAAAATGTGCAGAGAACCTTCACGGCACGCATAACTGCGATAAACCACCTCAATTACTGGGAACGCTTGAAGTTTCTAAACCTGTACTCCCTAGAAAGCAGGCGGGAGAGATACATTATTATATACATTTGGAAAATTCTAGAGGGATTAGTACAAAACTTGCACACGAGAGTCACTTCCTACGAAAGCAAAAGACTCGGCAGACGATGTAACATCCCCCCAATGAAAAGCAGGGGTGCCACTTGCACGTTAAGAGACAACACAATAAATGTCAGGGGCCCAAGACTGTTCAACTGCCTTCCAGCATACATAAGGGGGATTACCAATAGACCCCTGACTGTCTTCAAACAGGCACTGGACAGGCACCTAAGTCGGTACCTGACCAGCCAGGCTGTGGTTCGTACGTTGGACTGCGTGCGGCCATTAGTAACAGCCTGGTCGATCAGGCCCTGATCCACCATGAGGCCTGATCACAGACCGGGCTGCGGGGGCGTTGACCCCCGGAACTCTCTCCAGGTAAACTTATCTAAAATATATTTAGTTGGATTAGGCTAAATTAAATTGCACTTGTTATAATAAGGTCAGGTAAATTTTCTCAGGTTCTTTTTGTACAAAATTATTGATGTACAAAATTATTAATGTACAAAATTATTAATTTTGTACATTAATGTAAATGAAAAAAATATATCTTTAAAAGTATAAGAGAAAATTTTAGAAAGGGCTTAATTTAAGAACATAAGAAAGGAGGAACACTGCACAGGCCTGTTGGCCCATACTAGGCAAGTCCTTCACAATCCATCCCACTAACAGAGCTACCCAAGAAATAAGCTTTGATAATTCTGTTAAGTAAAAGGACACAATTGCAACTAATGTGACATTTTATTGTGGCAACGTTTCGCTCTCCAGGAGCTTTCTCAAGCCGTTACAAGCGATATTGATAATATTTGATAATTCTATTTACTCACATGCAAGTCCCACTCAAATCCAACCAGTCTCACTCATGAATTTATCCAACCTAAATTTGAAACTACACAAGGTCCTAGCTTCAATAACCCTACTAGGCAGACTGTTCCACTCATCAACTACCCTATTTCCAAACCAATACTTTCCTATATCCTTTCTAAATATAAACTTATCTAATTTAAATCCATTATTGCGAGTTCTCTCTTGGAGAGATATCCTCAAGACCTTATTTATATCCCCTTTATTAATACCCATTTTCCACTCGTATACCTCGATCATGTCTCCCCTCATTCTTCGTCTTACAAGTGTATGTAATTTAAGGGTCTTCAATCTTTCTTCATAAAGAAGATTTCTAATGCTATGTATTAATTTAGTCATTCTACGCTGAATGTTTTCTAACGAATTTATGTCCATTTTATAATATGGAGACCAGAACTGAGCTGCATAATCAAGGCGAGGCCTTACTAATGATGTATAAAACTGTAATATAACCGCTGGACTTCTGTTGCTTACACTTCTTGATATAAATCCCAGTAATCTGTTTGCCTTATTACGTACGCTTAGGCATTGCTGTCTTGGTTTAGGGTTGCTGCTTACCATAACCCCCAAGTCCTTTTCACAATCTGTATGGCTAAGTTCTACATTATTTAACTTAAAAGTGCTTGGGTTATGGAAACTCCCTAGCTTCAGAACCTTGCATTTATCCACATTGAACTGCATCTGCCACTTTTCTATGCTACAACATAGCTCAACCTATTGCCAACAAACTTCTTCATCGCTATCCCACATAGAACTCAAGAATGGAACACTGCAGGTCCTTTAAGTTACCCGAGGTTTTAAACTATCACCCTGCTTTGAAGACTGTCACATGCAGCTTTCTCCACCTGACCCAGCATTCTCCACCTGACTAAATCCTATAAATACCCTTGTTTCTTTTATCCAGGTAGATCTGTTTGTGACTCGATAAAGCCCACTGCGTGGGCGAAACGTTGTCAATAAAGGATCATATTATACTGCTTAGGTGTTTATCTTTCCATTGTGTCGGTATTTTATAATATTTATTTCCTCCGTCAGGGAACTTCAGGAGGATTTAGACAAACTCAATTCCTGGTCAGAAAAGTGGCAGATGCAGTTCAATGTAGATAAATGCAAGGTTCTGAAGCTCGGGAGGGTCCATAACCAAAGCACTTATAAGTTAAATAACGTAGAACTTAGCCATACAGATTGCGAAAAAAACTTGGGGGTTATGGTAAGCAGCAACCTTAAACCAAGACAGCAATGCCTAAGCGTACGTAATAAGGCAAACAGATTACTGGGATTTATATCAAGAAGTGTAAGCAACAGAAGTCCAGAGGTTATATTACAGCTTTATACATCGTTAGTAAGGCCTCACCTAGATTACGCAACTCAGTTCTGGTCTCCATATTACAGAATGGATATTAATTCGTTAGAAAATATTCAGCGTAGAATGACTAAATTAATACATAGCATTAGAAAACTTCCGTATGAAGAAAGATTGAAGACCCTAAAATTACATTCACTTGTAAGACGAAGAATGAGGGGAGACATGATCGAGGTATATAAGTGGAAAATGGGTATTAACGAAGGGGATATAAATAAGGTCTTGAGGATATCTCTCCTAGAGAGAACCCGCAATAATGGATTGAAATTAGATAAGTTTAGATTTAGAAAGGATATAGGAAAGTATTGGTTTGGAAATAGGGTAGTTAATGAGTGTAACAGTCTGCCTAGTAGGTTTATAGAGGCAAGGACCTTGGGTAGTTTCAAATTTAGGTTGGATAAATTCATGAGTGAGAGGGGTTGGATTTGAGTGGGAATTGCACATGAGTAAATAGAATTATCAAAGCTTATTTCTTGGGTAGCATTGAAGATTGGGTTGAACAAATATTCTGTTAGTGGGATGGAATGTTGTCGTGTGGGTCTTGAGAGAGATATATAGGAGGTCAAAGATACTCCTTGTTGGATGGTTACGGTATATTTACAGTAAGTGAAGGAGAGTCCAGCCACCGTCCGTCTCGCTCTTAGGTCTAACGCTAGTGAGGCAGTCCGCCTATGTGAGGCTGTGCACATGCGCTGAGCCTCTGACGTCAGCGGGTACCGTGACGTCACACGCAAAGGGACCAGCTGTATAAGTGGGAACAGTGTACATATGATACTGATACGACAGCTCGGCCATGTTATCGTATGACGTCTCGGCATACTATACAACTCTATAGACTGAACAGACAGGTGGTACTGGATGAATCTATACAATAGCAAACACATTATAACTTTGAACTGATCAAGATTAATCTTACTCTCGCACTTCTTACGTTAATGGTACATAAGAGAAATTTAATGGATCTAGATATAACAGATTACATAAATTACAATTTGCAAATATGATCGATCAATGGATGTGTATTCATGCACTCAGCGGGTTCTGAGGAAGAATAAATATATTTACAAGGAAGAAGTTTTAACAGAAACGAGAGACTCGGCTAGCACGATCAACTGTTAAAGCTCAGAACTCGCAGGGAACATGAACACACAAAAAAAATTCTAGATAATGAACACTTAGTAACAAAACACACAGTCGACAATTTCTCTTAACTCAATCATCTAATTGTACAGTCTATTTACATTTAACCCCAACTCTGCTAGGGTAAGATTTACATATGCAGAATGGTTATCATCTCTGGGTGGATCAAACTTTGTTACAGTAGGTAACTCAACTTCTGATTGAGGAGGGTCTACACTGATATCAACAAATGATACTTGGGGGTTTCTCAACACTTGTCGTGTACGCAAGGAGTAACGACAATCAGGTTGTTCCTCTGACTCACTACTAGAAGTTGAAGGTGCGGGGTCAGACGGATTATCATTGTCAGTCACAACAGTCGGGTTGTCAGGGGCTTCGTCTTCGTCACATACTAACTTCATATGATCTAGATGCGATTCTTTACACTTACCCGTACTAAGTTCTCTAACTTTATACTTATTGCCCTTGATATGTTCAACTACTCGATATGGGCCAACAAACTTTTGGTCTAATTTAGGCATTGATAAAGTTTTGTTAAAGTTGAACAACATGACTCTGGACACTACTTGAACTTTAGTCGGTTTGGCTTTAGTATTAGTTACTCTAGTAAATTCTGCTGTTGACTTATGAAGTGTTTCACGGATTCTTCTGAAAACACTCTGAGCTTGGCTGGTACGAGTTGCTATGAAATCATCAGGGTTATACGACGGTTTTTGATTAGAATATAACAACTCATAAGGCAAACGCTTGTCAACACCGTACAAGGCGTAATGCGGCGTATCACCTATAGAAGCATTGAAAGCAGAATTTATAGCACATTGAACATCAGGTATAACTTCATCCCAGGTTGAACTATTGGGATTAACAGTGGCTCTCAAGACATCGAGTACCTTTTTATTAGTTCTTTCTGCTAAACCATTGCTGGCAGGATGGTGTGGAACAATGGTAGATTTAGTAATCTTATACAAGGCACATAGGTTTTCTAGAATCTCGTTGCAAAATTCACCTCCATTATCGGATACTAAGGATTTAGGAGTGGTGTGTCTACAGATTATACGTTCCTTAAACGCTTTAGCTACTGTCTCGGCAGTCTTGTCTGGAATAGGAACTAACTCACAATATCTGGTGAAATGATCGACCATCACACACAGATGTTTATTGCCTTGCGTTGTACATTGAAAATTAGTTAGCAGATCTATTGCAAATCTTTCCCATGGCTCACTAGCGTTAGACCTACAAGCGAGACAGACGGTGTGGCTGGACTCTCCTTCACTTACTGTAAATATACCGTAACCATCCAACAAGGAGTATCTTTGACCTCCTATATATCTCTCCCAAGACCCACACGACAAGAAGGACCTGCCTAGTATGGGCCAACAGGCCTGCTGCAGTGTTCCTCCTTTCTTATGTTCCTTCTGCCCTAAAAGATATTTGAGCATATTATTCATCCATTTTGGGTCATTTCTACTTGATCTAATTTCTTTATATGGGATAAATGTTCTTTGGGCAGCCTGTATAGTGTTATGAAAGCTGTCATATTAATTAGCTCTCTTCGTTACCCCAGTCCACAGAAGATAAGTGTTCTCTAAGCCCATTGTTATCTGCTAAGCGAAAATCTGGGACCGTTACTGAATTACCCCTACTATCATACATCCATTCAATGCTAAAGGTAATTGACTTGTGGTCGCTTGTGCCGAGTTCCTCTGTAATTTCTAAATTATTTACAAGGCATTCCTTGTTTGCCAGAACCAAGTCAAGTAGGTTATTTCCCCTTGTAGGTTCTGTCACAAACTGCTTCAAAAAACAATCCTGAACTACTTCTAAAAAGTCGTTAGATTCTAAATTCCCTGTCAAGAAATTCCAATCAACCTGACTAAAGTTAAAGTCCCCTAGAATTACTACGTTATCATGCCTTGTGGCCTTAACAATTTCCTCCCAAAGTAGTCTCCCTTGTTCCCTATCTAAGTTTGGAGGATGGTATAATACGCCTAAAATCAATTTTTCACACCCCTCTGAAAATTCTTTCCAGACAGACTCTGTATGTATTATTTCAGACTTTATATCCGTTTTTATGCAACAATTTAAATGATCACGGACATAGAGTGCCACCCCACCCCCCTTACCGACACTTCTGTCTACTTGGAACAATTTAAAACCCTGAATGTGATATTCAGCAGGCATGTCCCGATTTTTCGAATTAAACCATGTCTCAGTTATGGCAAATACATCAATGTTACCTGCACTAGCAACTAATCTCAACTCGTCCATCTTATTCCTAGCACTACGACAATTACTATAATATAAATTTAAAGACCTTTCTTTCTCTTTACCCTTCCTGCTCATTTCTGTTTTTCCACTGTACCTATTACTGTCCTTGTCATCTAGTGCCACTGGCTTTCCAGTATCCACCTTATTCTGCCTATTACTAGTTCCCCTAGAATTCCTAATATTACTACACTGGGACTTCACTGTTTTTCCCCCAAAACCAATACCACTAACTTTTTCTAGTTTAAAGCCCTAACAGCTCCCTCCACTGCAGTTGCCAGTGTCCCCACCCCAGACCAAGATAAGTGAACCCCATCCCTGGCATACATGTCATTTCTGCCATAGAAGAGGTCCCAGTTGTCAATGAATGTTATTGCATTTTCCTTACAGTATTTGTCCAGCCAGCAATTGACACCAATTGCCCTGGACAACCATTCATTTCCAACTCCTCTCCTTGGCAAAATACCACATATGACAGGGTTCCCACCCTTCTTCCTAATTATGTCTATTGCTGACCTATACCTGTTAGTCAAGTTCTCACTCCTACGTCTGCCAACATCGTTGCCTCCAGCACTGAGACAGATAATAGGATTGCTCCCATTACCTCTCATGATGTCGTCCAGATGGCTAACAATATCCTCCATCCCAGCCCCAGGAAAGCAAACCCTCTGTCTCCTACTTCTATCTTTCAAGCAGAAGGCTCTATCCATGTACCTAATCTGACTATCTCCAACAAGAACAATTTTCTTACCTTCCTTGGTGTCGTTCGTCGGGATGTTCCCAGTAGTCGACTCACATTCATCAGGTAACACGGAGAATCGATTCGATGTTTCCACAACAGTTTCCTGGATCTTCGTTGATCCTACCTCTCCATCTGTCCTCTTGATCCTTAACTTTTTCCCATGCATTCCAGCCACTGTCCAGGTTCCTTTCTTGGCTTTAGGATTCACAACAGGAGGATTACTACGAATCCTCTTGTTTTCCTCAGTCACTCACTGTATCTCAAGCTTAGCTACCCTCAGTTCTTCCTTTAGCTGCTGGTAGAGTTGCTCAAGAGAGGACATCTTGTTCAGATTCACAGAGAGCACACAAGACACGTCTTCACAGAGCTAAGTACAGGTCACCACTGTAACTTAGTTCTTGCTAATTGACCAATTTTACTTATTCGGTACGACACATATATATATATATATATATATATATATATATATATATATATATATATATATATATATATATATATATATATATATCAAACTACAATACTCTTCTTTCTGGTAGATGGACCAGTGAAAATATGTACACTGAAGGAGAGTTCAGAAGTTTTGTACCTGGACATTGCTGGTATTGCGTTTCCTAAAAACTCACCTCTGAAGCCACTTTTTGACGACCAGTAAGTTAGCCAAATTTATTTACCAGTAAAGTATAAAATCACAATAAAATAGCTGCAACAAATCAGAGCAAATCCAAATACTGAAGATAAATCTTTAGACTGTTTCGGTCATTATAGTGAGACAATGTTTGGGTTGCGCTAATAAATTATGTTTCGATCTTGTTAATGGAACTGTTTCAGTCGTGATAATGATCCTATGTAAAGTTCAGAACTGACCGAGAAGTCATCAAAGGATTTATTTCCAAACTGTTGGTTAAATGTGAACTCATTAAAGGTGTATTATTTGTAGATTAAATCACAATGTTGACATTTATATTGAATTGAATTTTCACTCAGGCAGTAAATAAACTTTATTATCAAAGAGTCACTTTAAACTCATTATATGTGCTAGAAATTAGAGAACTATTAACACAACACATGAATAAAAAAAAAGTGTGAAAGAGAGTGTGTTGTTGAACACAGTTATTGATGTTATAAACCCCGGTAATAAATATCGACAAGTTAGTTTAGAAAAACACGTAAGTAAACACTGGGACATATTAGAAAACGTTTCGGTCCTGAGACCTTGATCACGTCTAACATGCATTTGTTGTTGTATGTTCGCCGGTACATCCGGCCCGGGTCTTCTCCAAATGGTGACCCGGCATCTAACATGCAGAGGCGGAGAGTGAGGTGTGAGTGACGCTGGTGACCTGAAGAATGCCATGTTGGGATGAGGACGGGTAGAAAATGTGATCACGTGATTCCTGTGTTGTTAGGAAGGTGGTGGTGCTTTGGCTGGCACAGCACCACCTACGGTGCTGTCAAGATATCTTATTCATGAAATAAGATACCAGTTATACTAAGCAAATTTCCTAAATTTGCTTGTAACAGATAAGTGAAATGTAGATATAAATTCAAATGTACAATTGTTAACCCTTTTGGGGCCTATAAACTATAAACTATAAACTAGCCACTTCCCTGGCAAAATCTAAATCTTCTAACAGTGTTAACAGGTGGGTGAGGAACGATGGGAAGGGTGAGGAACGATGGGAAGGGTGAGGAACGATGGGAAGGGTGAGGAACGATGGGAAGGGTGAGGAACGATGGGAAGGGTGAGGAACGATGGGAAGGGTGAGGAACGATGGGAAGGGTGAGGAACGATGGGAAGGGTGAGGAACGATGGGAAGGGTGAGGAAGGAAGTTAAGGGTGAGGAAAGATGGGAAGGGTGAGAAACGATGGGAAGGGTGAGAAAGGAAGTTAAGGGTGAGGAAAGATGGGAAGGGTGAGGAACGATGGGAAGGGTGAGGAAAGATGGGAAGGGTGAGGAACGATGGGAAGGGTGAGGAGGGATAGGAAGGGTGAGGAACGATGGGAAGGGCGAGGAACGATGGAAGGGTGAGAAAGGATGGGAAGGGTGAGAAACGATGGGAAGGGTGAGAAACGATGGGAAGGGTGAGAAAGGATGGGAAGGGTGAGAAAGGATGGGAAGGGCGAGGAACGATGGGAAGGGTGAGAAACGATGGGAAGGGTGAGGAACGATGGGAAGGGTGAGAAACGATGGGAAGGGTGAGAAAGGAAGTTAAGGGTGAGGAAAGATGGGAAGAGTGAGGATGGGAAGGGTAAGGAAGGAAGTTAAGGGTGAGGAACGATGGGAAGGGTGAGGAACGATGGGAAGGGTGAGGAACGATGGGAAGGGTGAGGAACGATGGGAAGGGTGAGGAACGATGGGAAGGGTGAGAAAGGATGGGAAGGGTGAGGAACGATGGGAAGGGCGAGGAACGATGGGAAGGGTGAGAAAGGATGGGATGGGTGAGGAACGATGGGAAGGGTGAGAAAGGATGGGAAGGGCGAGGAACGATGGGAAGGGTGAGAAAGGATGGGATGGGTGAGGAACGATGGGAAGGGTGAGAAACGATGGGAAGGGTGAGAAACGATGGGAAGGGTGAGAAAGGAAGTTAAGGGTGAGGAACGATGGGAAGGGTGAGGAACGATGGGAAGGGTGAGAAAGGATGGGAAGGGTGAGGAACGATGGGAAGGGCGAGGAACGATGGGAAGGGTGAGGAAGGATAGGAAGGGTGAGGAACGATGGGAAGGGCGAGGAACGATGGGAAGGGTGAGAAAGGATGGGAAGGGTGAGAAAGGATGGGATGGGTGAGGAACGATGGGAAGGGTGAGGAACGATGGGAAGGGTGAGGAACGATGGGAAGGGTGAGAAAGGATGGGAAGGGTGAGGAACGATGGGAAGGGTGAGGAAAGATGGGAAGGGTGAGGAAGGATGGGAAGGGTGAGGAAAGATGGGAAGGGTGTGGAAGGATGGGAAGGGTGTGGAAGGATGGGAAGGGTGTGGAAGGATGGAAAGGGTGTGGAAGGATGGGAAGGGTGTGGAAGGATGGGAAGGGTGTGGAAGGATGGGAAGGGTGAGGAAGGATGGGAAGGTGTGGAAGGATGGGAAGGGTGGGAAGGATGGGAAGGGTGTGGAAGGATGGGAAGGGTGTGGAAGGATGGGAAGGGTGTGGAAGGATGGGAAGGGTGAGGAAGGATGGGAAGGGTGTGGAAGGATGGGAAGGGTGTGGAAGGATGGGAAGGGTGAGGAAGGATGGGAAGGGTGTGGAAGGATGGGAAGGGTGTGGAAGGATGGGAAGGGTGTGGAAGGATGGGAAGGGTGTGGAAGGATGGGAAGGTGTGGAATGATGGGAAGGGTGTGGAAGGATGGGAAGGGTGAGGAAGGATGGGAAGGGTGTGGAAGGATGGGAAGGGTGAGGAAGGATGGGAAGGGTGTGGAAGGATGGGAAGGGTGTGGAAGGATGGGAAGGGTGAGGAAAGATGGGAAGGGTGTGGAAGGATGGGAAGGGTGTGGAAGGATGGGAAGGTGTGGAAGGATGGGAAGGGTGAGGAAGGATGGGAAGGGTGTGGAAGGATGGGAAGGGTGTGGAAGGATGGGAAGGGTGAGGAAGGATGGGAAGGGTGTGGAAGGATGGGAAGGGTGTGGAAGGATGGGAAGGGTGTGGAAGGATGGGAAGGGTGTGGAAGGATGGGAAGGTGTGGAATGATGGGAAGGTGTGGAAGGATGGGAAGGGTGTGGAAGGATGGGAAGGGTGTGGAAGGATGGAAGAGTGTGGAAGGATGGAAGGGTGAGAAGGAGGGGTAGGGTGTGGAACAAAGGTAAGGGGATGATGGGTGTTGTGATGGAGACTGGTTGTGAGTGAAGGATCCTGCACTGGTATGGGTTAGTAACTGGGAGGATAGGGGGTAAGTATTGTATTTGAGTGAGAAGAGGGGTTTGTAGTCACCTAATTGTAGTTACATGGGGTCGAGTCTCAGCTCCTGACCCCAACCCCTCTGCTGGCCACTAATGGTTTTGCTTTTTCCTGGCTACATGAGCCCTGTCATACCTATTCTTAAAACTCTCTCTCTACACACAGTGAGAGAGAGAGAAAGCATGCACTCGGATATGTTTGTGTACATTAATATATCACTACCTGTGCTGACTCACTCTCTGCACCTTGCAAGTGTTGCGTACTTTATTCTTAACTTCGTAGCTTCTTTCGTATATGTCGTTGGATCCATTATAAGGAGCATTGTAGCTATTTTTTTTACTTAATTCCACTTGCTCGATAACGTACATATATTTGAATGTTTATGTGTAGTTTTGTATGTTAAGCTGCAATGTATTGGAAACTTAATGGTGGAGAAACTTCCTAAAATATATGTTTCTATTCATACAGAATTATATGGCTGAGAAGTTCTCATCTGATCAATTTCCATCCACCACATGCGTGTTCTCCAGCTTGAAGAATGAAGAGTCAGAGGCGCTGGGTATGGTGAAGCTGGGCGTGTGATGGTGTGTGGGCAGTGGTATGGTACTAGCACTCTTCCTCTTTCCTCGCTGAGACATTATACTTCAACACTCACCTGCGTTAGAGCCAACGAGTTAGAATTTCCCGTCTTCTATCAACATGTTATTTTCCACTATATCTACACTTTCATAATACGTCATTGCTTTGTCTGTTTCTAAGGTGAATTAAGTAAAGATCCTGGACTTCACCTTACGAAACAGACAAAGCAAATGCGATAGTAATTATGGACAAGGTAGATTATAGTGGAAAAATAAACATGTTATTAGAAGACGGGGAATTTTACGAGCCCCTTAATATAGCAGACAATTAAAATATTGTTTATTAATCTTAAAATGTTATCGAACTGAAATTTAATTAATTAGATTTCTTCATGTAATCTCATTGTATATGAAATGTCTTGCGGCAACATTACTTTTGTGAGTTTTAAAACCTCGTAAATAATAAATGATTTGACGGCAAAATTTGCGTATCTGTTTACATCAAATTATGTACAAATTATTTTGGACCAAATTATTTTGGACCAATTATCTTGACCACAACACAGCAGCGGCTGTACACTGGTTAAAGGGCAGCAAGAAATATTTGGCAAAATTAAAAAGTATTGATGGAATATATTTGTGGAAGATTCAAACAAGAAATCATGTATTTTAAGCTCTGTAACATGAGAATGCTTTTCATGAATGACCATTGATCCAAGGAATTGGAGCTATCCTCTTCCTTCACACACTTCACAAATATGTGTTATTGAGTCAGTGTTGTAGATCACACTATCATCCCCTTTGAGTGATTAGTATTCATCAGCGCCATTTTCCCCAGTGCATTAATGATGGAATTTAAGAGTATAAGAGCTACGTCTCACAATAGAACACTCTGATCTCTACTCAAAATTAACAAAATGAACAAATTATGAAGTTATTTGCCTTGATATTCAACACAGTAAATTCTGAGTTGTTCTGAGTATCTCACCAGACGTAATTTTACCTGTGATATATACTTTCTGTATAACACTGACGCTACGAAATTTTACAGATGAATTTCGGGATTGTAGTAGAAATAGGTAGAATGATTGGAACATTAATAGTACATTAATATAAATTAATAGCATTTAATTATATACATTAGAGTATATCACAGTTTGATGTATTCTGATGTATCCTCTCTTAACTGTGTGCACTCAAGCAACAGTAAATACTTAGTTAGATAATATCTTTATTATGAACCCCATACCCATAAAATAGGGCAGTAGTCAAAATATTACAGAGTAATAATGGGTCCAGGACTGGACTCCAAAGTTTTGACACTGAACAAGGTACAGAAGGTAATGAACTCAAGTACAAAGGTAATAGATCATGTAAGTAAATTTACTTACTTACGTTTATACATGGTTACAATCATGAACAAATTATAAAGTAATGAGCAATTCACACGTCCACACCCGGTCACAACTGTAATAAGTTATTGGTGCAAATATTAATTGAGGAGTTCCTCCAGGTGTCGCAGTGTGTGGTTGTCTGCTCCACACCTAGCCCTCTGGTGGCGAAAACCGTCTTTACCCAACAACATGGAGGGTAGCCGGCGACGAGTTCATACAGTTTGTGTTGAACTACTACAGGGATCTTTATTGGATCACAGCGTAGACGTTCTTCTCCTACAAATTCTGCGAGACGTATATAAGATCGCTAACCATGACATCTATGGTGTGTGTCTAAACGGTGCATCCCAGGTGTTTGTTAAGTTACATCTTCTACGGTATATGAAGAGATCGTTCAACAGTATCAAGATCAACGATATCAAGTAACTCCCGATGTAGCAGTATGTTTACGAGATGTATCTCGTACTTATACGTATTTGAAAATTCGTAATGTCCCGTTCGAGCTGATGGGTATACTATCCGTAAAGCTTTTGAAAAATTTGGGACAATATACCAGACTACCGCTAGTGTGTGGGGGACTGGACCTTTTGAAGGGAAACCGGGTGGGTCCCTCGGTAAAATGTCCCCAAAAATACCCATTCCATCTTATGTGCTCCTTGAAGTATTTCGTATACAAGGGGGTATTGTTTCCCTGGGCAAAGGAAGGGGTGTCGTTTTTTGATGCCCTATGGGCATATGGCATATCAATGTGACCGTCGGCGTCCTCGCCAACAGAGTGACAACGTGTGCCATCCGGGCCCCACCGTGTTCCCGAATCGTTTTGGGGTCCTATTTGCAACCGTCTCCCAAAGTCCTCCCCACAACGAAATCTGATATTTCACCTGTCTTACCGTGTGACATTGCCCCTCAACAAGGACGGTTGATGATGTCGATCGGGGAAATCTCAAATACTACTACTGTCTTGAGAGATGGGGTCGAATTAGGCCTCCCGGTATCCTTTCCGGAATTAGATGGTAAGTGGGGGTGTCCCGCGCCACCATCCCCCCCAGTTGCATCCGATGATGGCTTGCAAGCCCTCTTCCCAAAAATTTAACCCCCTGACCGGGCTAGGTTTAAGTTTTGCAATAAAGATTGAGAAAAAACGTATCATGAATTGTCTAAAACCCCGGTTCAAGCCCCAACAAATTTCCAGGAACAGCTTCAAAGTTGACCACTGTCTGGAAAATCTTCCAGCTCCTGCCCCCAACATCTTGCTACTGTGGGATTTCAACCTCAGGCCCCCAAAAATGGGGGAACATTCAAACAATGTGGAAACAGAATAACACGAGGGGGCCCAGCTCGGGTGAAAATTCACAAATGCATTGGTTTTAAATTTTGCACCAAGTTCACTTAAACCAACAAATAGTAGAGCCCACAAGATTAGAGAATACGCTGGACCCCCATCTTCACCAACAATGATGATCTGAAAAGGAAATGTCATCATACCCAAAAACAATATACTCAGATCACAACATAATAGAGTCCAACATGCATGGGTTAGCCCCAGATCAAAAAAAATATGATCAGCCCGAGCTTTCTCTAAATTCAACTTCAATAACAAAAACATGGGGTGGGACCAAGAAAAACCAAGCCCTAAATGATATAAACTGGGAAGATTGCCTAAGCATCACGGATCCCAACTTATGTCTAGAACAAATTAACTCTGTGGTACTTGGGGTTTCTAAAACCCAAATTCCCAAAGGGAAAAAGGGGGGAGAAGATGCAAACTAGAAGAGAGACCCTCCTAAAGGCGAAGGCAAAGAAAAACGGACGGCTCCAGGCCAATATCTCTGAAATACTTAGGAGACACTAGTCAGAAAATAGCAAACACCCCAATTAAAAACAAAGGAATCTTACGGAATAAAGAGACACGGAAGAACTAAAAGCCATAAATGAAATTGAAAGAAACCTAAGTATTTTTTTTCCCTATGCAAAATCAAAGTCGGGGAACAAAACCCAGTATTGGGCCCCTACTTAAACGGGATGGGTCCTGCAGATGACAAAAAGGGGAAATGGAGGTTACTTAAGCCCCAGTTGCCCAGTTTTACCCACCCGTCCCAGAAATAAAAAACCTAAATTAATTTTTTTGAAAGTCCCCAAAAACTTGACAGGCATCCTTTTCCCTGACATCCCCCGGGCCCCAAATGACTTCAAAAGGGAAATAAAGCATCCCCCACTCCCTCCAGGCCCAGACTCAGGAACTCCGTGTTCATCAAGAACTGCAAAGCCCCTATCACATCTTTTTAACACCTTGGAGAGGGGGGCATGGACCCCGGATCGCCCCCGCAGCTACTATAAACAACATACATCCCCCGCTCCAAAAAGGGGGGCAGTAAGCAATAAAAAAGAACTAAAAGACCAATTCCTTGTCCCTTATCATAAAAATTTTTAAAAAAGGGTTCTAAGAAGCAAGTGCCACCCATCTTGATACCCATCAATTCACAACCAGGACAGCAGGGGTTTTAGGCAGGCCGCCCCTGTCTGTCCCAACTCTGGACAACTACGACAAGGCCCTGGATGCTCTAGAAGATAAACATAATGAGATGTTATATACACAGTTTTTGCAAAAGCCTTTGACAAGTGTGACCTGGTGTAATAACAAAAAGCGTGATAAAAGGGAAAAAACAGGAAAAGTTGGTAGATGGATCTATAATTTCCTAACATTAGAACACAAGAGTAGTAGTCAACAGAGTAAAGTCTGAGGCGGGTACCAAATTCCCGGAGAATTCCCGGTCAACGCTCCCTGCGGCCCCGGGCTGTAAGGCCCCCTGTTGGACCAAAAGGGCCCGATCAAAAACCCGGCTGTTACTGCTGTCCGACCAGCCAAAGGGAAACCCCAGCCTGGCTGGTCGGTACCGACTTTGGTGCCTGTCCCGTGCCTCTTGAAAACAGCCAGGGGTTTGTTTTTAATCCCCCTGATGTATGCTGGGAGGCCGTTGAACAATCTTGGGCCCCAACACTTATTGTTTTTTTCCCTCAACGTGCTAGTGGACCCTTCTCTTCATTGGGATGTTACATCGCCTGCCGAGTCTTTTTCTTTCGTAGGGGTGATTTTTGTGGCCCCAAATTTTGGGACCCAAGCCCTCGAGAATTTTCCCATGTATATATTTAAAGTATCTCTCCTTTTCTAAAGTGCAAGTTTAGGAACTTCAAGCGTTCCCAGTAGTTGGGGTGGTTTCCCCCCTTATGAGTGCGGTGAAGGTTCTCTGCACATTTTCCCAAATTTTCAATTTCACCCCCCTTAAAGGGGGGCAGTTGTGTCCCGCAATATTAACCAGATAGAACAAGGGGTATCTGTAAAGTGTCAACCTGGGCTTGGCATCCCTGGTTTTGAAGGTTCTCATTATCCATCCTGTCATTTTTTGCCCGGGGCGGGCGGGTTTTCCGTGTGAATTTTATTTTCAATTCTGGGGCGAAAACTTCGTGGATTTTAATACGGTTATTAATAACAGAAAATAAAAGGGAATTAAACCGGGTCTCGGGGGGAAGGAATAGTAGTTCTTGTCCCGAAAACCGAAAATACTGATATCCATGATTACGGGCGATTACTCTGAAATACGTTATAAAATTTTATGCAAAAAGGGGAAAAACGCATTAAACCTCTCTTAGAGAAGGTTTTACATCCGGGGTCAGGCCAAAATCCAGGGCGATCCATGTCTTTGGACAAAAAGAATATTGATTTTTTATGATCATCAAAATGGGAATGAAAGGGAAGGGTTTTTTCCCAAACTGGAAGGCCAAAATTTGTCTAGATCATCTGGTGTTTCATCTGGAGCTGCAGGGTTTTGCCCTCCCGGTTGTCAGATGGGTAATGTCATTATACGATGACGCATGTTTGTGTCCAGGTGAATGGGATGCTGGGTAAATCTTTTCTTTGCAGCATAGGATCCGCCAAGGGGGGTCCGTTATCGTCCATTCTGTTTGCCCTATATCAAGATCCATTATATGGGCGAGGGAAATGGGTTGGGCAGCATCCATGTACTGGGCAGTGTGGTAGGAATTCATATCGTTGGTTTAGGGAATAATACGACTCTCGATCTCGTGTGGTATTTTTGTCTGGGGGTTGATCGTCTTTTAAAACATTTCATGAGTTTACGGGTATGGCATTAAAAAGGATAAGTCTGGCTTTTACTTTTAGGATCTTGGCAGGGCCCCCTCTGTCCGGGGAAGCCTGGGCTTTTGGTAATTTTTAAAAATATTGGATAATTCATGCTCAAAATACAAATGGGGGGCGCTTCTCAACTCTCAGAGGGTGTTTAAAGCGTTATCCGACGTGTAGGAATGTTGGGGTTACATCCCGAGGAGGGGAAAACACGTTTGTTAGTTCGCGTCTTTCGGTTTATCGGGGGAAAATCGTTGTTTTTGGGTTACCCTGGTTTAAGTGTTCTAAGGGGGGTTTGGGGTTATTAGATTTTCTTGGTTTCAGTTTAGCCTCTTTTTTAAACATATATATGTCAATACCTGCACGTGGCAAAAGCCACCCAGTTAGTGAGACGTACAATACCTGCACTGGGAAAAAGCCACCCAAATTAGTGAGACATACCCAATACCTGGTGGGTTGTCCGGGGTGATCCCCATAGATTTTAGATATATTCCGTGTACTGTATTTTCCCAAACCCCGCGGGGGCGTGTAAGTTACGTATTTGGTTCAAGCGATGTAGAAGATGACTTGCCACCGGTCTGGGTCAGTTTCCGTTGTATGTTAAGCAGATTTGGAACCGGTTGGTGGATTTTCCCCTTTGCGACCCATATCCGTATAAATTATAAATTCTTTCATAACATCTTGCCGGGGGGTTTCCCGGTTCTTGTACGCGGGCATTTCTGTTTTCCGTCTTGTAAAGATTGTGGGTATGAAAAACAGTTTTCCCTTGATTTATTTTTTGAACTTTAAAAGGCCGTGCGATTTAATTTGGTAAGTTATTAGGTTTGGGGGGGGGTTTCGATTTTTACGTGCCCCTTAGTCTGGGGACGGGGGGGAGTGCGGTTTGGGGTCCCCAAGGCCCTGGGAGTATTATTTCGTTTTATTCATATATTGTGGTACTCAGGACTGTGGGACCCAATTAAGCGAGTTCATTATTATCGCGGTTAGGGCTAAACAAGTGTAGGAATCGTCTGTTTTTTGGGGAATCTTGGGAAGCAGTTTCCCGTCACGTACCGTAACTTCCGTGTGGCTTTTAGGCTTTGTTACGATGTCAAGACGTAAGGACCGGCCTTCGTGTGTAAATTGTATTTTGCGTTCGGGAGAGAATAGCGGGGAGTGTGATTAGGGGGTTATTTGGATAATTTATACATTTGTGCGGGGATATTTTAGTCTGTGTTCATGTCCCGTGTATATGTTGTCTAAGGAAGTGTCATTCATGAAAAATGGCAGAAATTTTCCCTAGTCCTGGAAAAGGTGTGTCTGCTGCGTGACTGAAAAGTTTTAGTGTGGCTGTTAGGGGTTTAATATGTTTTGTGAAGGGGTTTCTTCTGTTATTTCTGCTCAAATCCGGGCAGGGACTCGGGAGCTTTTCAATCCATGTAATGTCAATTCTTGTAGTCTGAAGTTTAACTAGTATTAGACATACGTGGGACCTACCTTTTCTCATGTGGGATATTATTTGTTATTTTTTTTGTTGCGGAAAGTGGTTTTTATAGGTTCATGAAGTTTGTTCAATTTACTCATTGTTTTTTTTAATTTAAATCAATTCCAGGGGTGCTTTGAGCCATTATCTTGTTCTTGACAAAATTGTGCTTCTTACAAAATCAGTATTGTAATGTTTTTTCCTAAATAAAAAAAAAAAATTGTTTGGTCTCACACAAACAACACACACACCGTTTATGAGTCAACGGGGTGTTGGAAACATTTCTTGTATGAGTAGTCAGGAAGTGGAAAAGTTTTAGAGAAAAAAGTGGGGCAGGTCGTTTTAAGACAAGGTATAATAAAGCTCATGGAGCAGGGGAAAAGGCCCAGTAGCGGACAGCGAAGAGGCGGGGCCAGGGGCTGAGTCTCCGGCCCCTCAACCACAAATAAATAGTACACACACGTGTGTGAATGTTTATTTACAGGGAGCAAAGTCAGTTTTCCAGAATGGTCTGTAATATACCACTGTGGATAAAATCTGTGACATATCTTTAACATTTCTGAGTGAGTTGTCTCTGAATTCTTAATTTTATCGCACTCAAATACATAATGACGCAGGTGTGACAAAAACCATCTGAAGTTACATTTTTTTAGTCATCTGGTGGTGTAAATTTTAAACCCGCCCAAAAAAAACTTATAACGCGGAGGCGGGGCGGGAGTGACATCCAAAGTCTGCTTATTTTTTGGATGCACCACAGACATGTGGGTACTCCTGCATTATAGAATGATGATAGATGGACTGACTGGTGTCAGTCTCCTGAATCTTAAGTCAATAAAAATTTAGTTGAAGTTCTTTTCCTTTTTATTGTTCTCAAACTGCTAACTGACAAGCCAAGATTGTAATCTACTCCCTCTTTGAAAGCATAAAAACTAGCCAATTTATCAGGGTTTTTTTGCATCTGAAAAAAATGAGATGGAAACCCAGCATTTTCACTCCACCCCTGTCCACAATCCTACCTGTAAGGGGTTGGGGCAGTAAGAGGGGTTAAATACTGGGATTTTTTGTAGCTCACTCATTGTTCAATGTGTAAAAAGGGAATTTTTCACTTTTGAACACTTTTATGGTCGTCAGAGGCAGTAAATCGGCAGAACATTCAACCAGGTGAAAAGTATTAATTGACACTGAACAACATCGAACATTGTGGTCTCTGGGCGTATTAACTATCCCAGACCCACTAAGTGTTGAAAGGAATGTCAGTGTTTTCAGGAAAGACAGTGCTATAACCTATATTGCCAGGCACACCACCAAAAGGGGGTACAAGACGACACAAACATCCAGACCATGGCAAAACCTGGGTAGCCATAGTCCCCCCAGAGAGTTTTTTAACCCCAAGGAAGGAAAAAAAGCTGGCAGGAAATGACGGGAAATCATACACCAACTGCAATCATTTCGGGAGGGGGAATCACAGTCAAGGCCTCCTCCAATACAACAGATATTAGTCCAGGAAAAATACCCCCCATACCCCCAATACCACCAATCCAACAACATTCATTTTTCAAATATTCAGGCTAAAGCCAGCAACAAACAACAAAATCCCTTACACCCCTGGACTCCTTACAGAGTCAGATGCTATTTTGCGGCTTTCACAGAGACCCCAAAAAGGGATCACTTGGACAGTGAAATATGGATCCTGGCCCCAGCCTATAAATGTGACAGGTAGAACAGGAAAAAGAGGAAAGGTTGGCCTGTTTTCAAGTCACTTGTATGCTCAGAACTACTAAATGCCTAAAATGATGTAGTTGTTTTAGCAGAAAAATTCGAAAATCAAAACCTGGTCATCGTGGTTGCATACAAGCATCCAGATGCAATGTCTCAACAATTCCAGGAACAGCTTCAAAAAATTGCCCACTGTCTGGAAAACCTTCCAGCTCCTGCCCCAACATCTTGCTCCTGGGGATTTAAACCCCAGCCCAAAATGGGGGGAATATTGCCAGGAGGCAGCTCAGATGAAAACTCCCACAGACTTTAAAAATCTCTGCAAAATTCATTTTAAAACCCCAGCAAATAATAGAGCCATAAAGATTGGAGAATCCCTGGACCTCATCTTCACTAACAACGATGATCGATACGAAATGTCATCATATCAAAAAACAATATATCAATCCAATATAATAGGGGTCCAAACATGTGTTGGGGGCCCCAGACCGACAAAATGTGATCGTCGCGGGGGGCCTTTCCCCAAAATTTCCCAACTTCAATAAAAAAAAAACTGGAGAAATAGCCTAAACAACACGGATCTAACCTATTTAGAACAAATTAACCATGGCACTTGAGGTTTCTCAAGGCAAATTCCTTAAGGAAAAGGGGAGATAAATGAAAAGAAGGCGCTCCCTATACAGGCGAAGGCAAAGAATAACAGACCCTAAAAAAGAGGCCAATATATCTGGGAAAAACATAGGGGCCCGGTCAGAGGGAAAAAGCAAACATCGAAATAAAACTAAAGGAAATTTAAGGGAAACAAAAAAACGGAAGAACTCAAAACCATAAATGAAATTGAAAGAAACCCGTATTTCTTCTCTATGCCAAATCAAAGTCAAAAAACAAATCCCGTATTGGCCCCTACTTAAACGTGATGGTCCTCCAAAATGGGCAAAGGGAAAAGAGTAATACTAAAATCCCAGTATACTCAGTTTTTGGGGCCCTTAAAAATGAGTCCGAAGACCTAAAATGAATTTTTATGAGAGTGCCACAGAACTTGGTGGGGCAATCTATCTGAAAAACCCTGACACCAAATGTATCGAAAAGGGATAAAACATGCCCCTCACTCCGGAGGCCCAACTCATGGGGAAATCCTTTCATCAAGAACTTCTTCTTGCAGTTCTTGATGCCGTCTTTTTAAAATCCTATGGAGAGGGGGCATGGACACTGGGTCGTCCCACAGTTACTAAAAACAACAGACGCCCCCTCCACAAAGGGGGGAGTAAAGCAATAACAAAGAACTACAGACCAACAACACTAACGTCCCCTATCATAAAAATCTTTGAAAAAGGTTTTTAAGAAGCAAGATCCCCCTATCTTGTTCCCATCAGTTAAAAACCAAGGCATGGTTTAAACGAGTCGCTCCTGTCTGTCCCCAAATACCCCCACTATGACAAGGTCCTGGATGCTCTAGAAACAAACAGAATGCAGATGTTATATACATAGACTTTGCAAAAACCTTTGACAAGTGTGACCATGGTGTAATACCAAAATGCGTGATAAAAAGGGAAAAACATGAAAAGTTGGTAGATGGATCTATAATTTCCTAACAAGTAGAACACAAAAAAGTAGTAGTCAACAGAGTAAAGTCTGAGGCGGCTAATGAAAGCTCTTTCCACAAGGCACAGTACTCGCTCCCCTCTTGTTCCTCATCCTCATATCGGACATAGACGGGAAAAAGGCCCCAGTGCCGTGTCTTCCTTTGCAGATGACACCCGAATCTGCATGACAGTGTCCCCCAAAAAAAAAACACTCCAAAACTCCCAAACGGAAAATCAACCAAATCTTTAAATGGGCTGCAGAAAACAATATGAAGTTCAATGATAGAAATTTCAATTATTCCGGGAAAAGGAAAACGTAGGGAAAATTTAAAAATTTTATCGGGTATAAATAAATTCCAACCCACTTGGGGGCTAAAAACTAATGTCAAAGACCTGGGGGTGATCATGTCAGAGGATCTTTCCTTCAAGGACCATAACATTGTTGCAATCGCATTTGCTAGAAAATGACAGGATGGATAATGAGAACCTTCAAAACCAGGGATGCTAAGTCCATGTTGACACTTTTCAGGTCGCTTGTTCTATCTAGGCGGGAATATTGTGCACACTTAACTGCACCTTTCAAGGCAGGTGAAATTGTTGACCTAGAAATTGCAGAGAACCTTCACAGCACGATAACTGCGATAAACCCCCTCAATTACTGGAACGCTTGAAGTTCCTAAACCTGTACTCCTAGAACGCAGGCGGAAAATACATTATTATATACACTTGGGGATTAGTACCAAACTTTCACATGAGAGTCGCTCCTATGAAAGCAAAAGACTCGGCAAACGATGTAACATATCCCCAATGAAAAGCACGTTGAGAACAACACAATAAGTGTCAGCCAAGACTGTTCAACTGCCTCCTAGCATACATCGGGGGATTACCAATAGCCCCCTGGCTGTCTTCAAGCAGGCACTGGACAGGCCCCTAAAGTCGGTCCCCGACCAGCCAGGCTGTGGTTCACGTTGGACTGGTGAGGCCAGCAGTAACAGCCTGGTTGATCAGGCCCTGATCCACCATGAGGCCTGGGCACAGACCACGAACTCTCTCCGGGTAAACCCAGGTAATTCCTTGAATTAAATGATGTTCAATCAAATGTAAAGGGAAAATCTAAGGGAAATTAAACTTTATCAAAACTAAGTGGGACCAAGTAAACCAAGTCCTAAATGATATAAACTGGGAAGATTGCAACATCACGGGATCCCAACTTATGTCTAGAACAAATTAACTCTGTGGTACTTGAGGTTTGCTCAAGGCAAATTCTTAAGGAAAAGGAGGAGAAGATGCAAACTAGAAAGAGAGAGGCGCTCCCTACAGGCGAAGGCAAAGAATAATGGACGGCTACAGAGGCCAATATCTCTGAAATACGTAGGAGCACTAGTCAGAGAAATAGCAAACATCGAATTAAAACAAAGGAATCTTACAGGAATCAAGAGACATCACCACGACTCAAATGACTTGAAAAGGCAAAGGACATGCCCATGCACTCGCTCCAGGCCCAGACTCATGGAACTCCGTGTTCATCAAGAACTGCAAGAAGCCCCTATCACATGCTTTTAACATCCTATGGAGGGGGAGCATGGACACTGGGGTCGTCCCGCAGCTACTAAAAACAACAGACATAGCCCCGCTCCACAAATGGGCAGTAAAGCAATAGCAAAGAACTACAGACCAATTGTGCTACTGTGAAAAGCTCTGTTCCACAAGGCACGTACTTGCTCCCATCCTATTCCTCATCCTCATATCAGACATTGACAGGGATATAAGCCACAGTGCTGTGTCTTCCTTTCCGAATCTGTATGACAGTGTCCACTGTTGAAGACACTGCAAGACTCCCAAACAGACATAAACCAAATCTTTAAATGGCTGACAAAAAAATATGAAGTTCAATGATGAGAAATTTCAATTACTCAAAACGGAAAAGGAAGAAATTAAAATCTCATCGGAGTACAAAAATAATTCCAACCACAATAGAGCGAAACCTAATGTTAAAGACCTGGGAGTGATCATGTCAGAGGATCTCACCTTCAAGGACCATAACAAAGTAGCAATTGCATCTGCTCGAAAAATGACAGGATGGATAATGAGAACTTCCCAGGGATGGCCCATTGTGAAGGTTGTTGCCAACTTCAGGAAAAAATAATAGAAAAAGAAAAAAGAAAAAAACACCTTATTTTAATAGAAAGAAATGTAAATAATAAATACAAAATATAATAATCCTATCTTAAGAAAAAAAAAAAATGAAAAAAAAAATATATATCTGATCCAAAGCTAGATATTTACAGGTGTTGATCTTGTTAACACAGAAGAATAATCGATATTAGACTCCGTGGTTTTTGTTGTTTTTGCATCGATGTTTCCCCAAAACCAACAGTTTTCCACATCCACAATGTCCAAATGATATCAGGGGCTCAGGGAAGGTTTTCCCCCGGTAAAATACGGTGCCTGAGGTTTTGGGGGTGTGGATTTTTGGAACACTGGCGTAGTGAAGAATTGGGTTAATGACTTTTTCAATTTGGGGAGACGCCCCCCCCACTCAGCCTTTAATCCGATGATCCGGGGGAAACAGAGGATGGAAAGAAACCACAAGAATTACTCACCACTCTAGCATTAATTTACATATAGGCAAAGGCCTTTAAAAGAAATGGTAAACCCTAATAAATTTACCACAAACCCAACAGGGGAGAGCAGAAGTTAAGTTGTTAAACATGAGTGAAGTCCAAACAAATTAAAGAGTGAAGCTCTTGAACATAAAAAAATGAAGATAGAGCAGCCGTGGTATTTTCAGTGAGATCGAGCGTGGTCAGTCAAGTGATTTAACCGGGGCCCAAGCCCAGCAAAATCTCACCGGGTGGAAAGGAAGGGGGATTTTGAGGACACCACCCCACCTTAACAAGCAAACTACCATTTAACCACCCTACATACCCACACTTTCATCACTTCTATCTATGGAATTTTCCCTCACACCCCTGTTTAACTTTAAGATCCTTGTTCTATTAGGGTGGAAACTGCCCACTAACGGTACCTTTCAAGGGGGAAAAGTACCCTTTAAAATGTGCAGAGAACCTTCACCCACTCCCCAAGTGCGTTAAACCACCTCAACTACTGGGAACGCTTGAAGTTCCAAACCGACTCTAGAACGCAGGGGGAGAACATTAATATAAAATGGAAAGTTTCGAGGGCTTAGTACCAAACTTGACACAAAACACTTAAGAAAGCAAAAGACTGGGGAGGCGATTTAAAATCCCCCCCAAAGAAGAGCAGGGGGCCACAGCACGTTGAGGGGCAAACAATAAGTGTCAGGGGGCCCCAAAATTGTTCAACGCCTCCCAGCATACATCGGGGGTTATCAACAAACTCCGGCTGTCTTAAAGGGGACGGGACAGGCACCTCAAGTGGGCCCGATTACCCGGGCTGTGGTTCGTACGTTACGCGTGGGACAGTAACAGCCGGTTGATCGGGCTCCCAACAGGAGGCCTGGTCACAACCGGGCCGGGGGTTTCCCCTGAATTCCTCCAGGAGACCCAGGTAGTAATATTGAAGATCAGCTAAAAGTCATGCAAAAAAAAATTGTTAACGGAGGGACACCACTCAGAGCCCCCGGAGTCGTCCCTGAGGAAGCAGCTTTTAAGTTGTTTGCAACGAACCAACCCTGCCACAGGTAAAAAATTTGGAAATTTTCCCCCAAAAATTATATTGTATTTTTTTTAAAATTAAATGAAGATTAGTGTATTGTGTTTTTTAAAGTTTAATTGGGGGGAAAAAAAGAAAACTAACGGGGAGGCTCTCTGACTTTCGAGGGTAAGGCGGTTTGAGCTTGAGAATTTTGAATGGTGGGGATGGTAAAGAATAGGATCTGGGCAGAAGGCCAAAGTGTAATTTTGGCCCACTAATAAGAAGTGCTAACCCCCAGGGGAGAACATTAAGTTGAACCACCATAATGGGGTGGTGATAATGAAAAAAATAGGACGCCAACCAGGTACAGTGTCATGTGGGAGAAACAACCCGTCTTTTTAATATATTCATCGAGAATAAATCACAGTAATCGCTCAAATAAGTGGAAATTAATGTGGTACTATACAACATTGGAATTGTGGAGAAATCAGTGAAAATAACATTAAACCAAAGGAATAAGTGAAGTAATAAGAGTCGCCTACCCCAGTGTGACCACATGGTAACCTGGTGTCCCATTTCGATATCCACGGATTGTTAATGGGCTCAGCCTCCTATATTGGAATAAAAAAAATTTAAATAGCGTCCTGCTGAAGTTGCATCTACATTAACTTGGCAGGACTTCGAGATTAGATAGTGAATGGAGAAAATAAGGAACATCAACTACCCACAGCTAAAATCTTCTTGTTATGTAGAATTATCTGGCCAGCGTGTAATTTCTAGGTAGAAGATAGATATTGTGGGTGACCCAGTGCATAAATGACGCCAGAGAAAATGGTAAGTGGTGGTATTATTATATCAGTATTTTCTCCTATGATGTAATATAGTACCCCTTTTTTTCCCAAACAGTCCAGTTAATGTATACATCCACTATAAATTTTTATTAGCATCAATTATTGGTGTTGTTTATATACATAACTAATTCTGGTCCAGGTTGGATGTGAACAGAGAGTGGGTTTTCGAAGGGAGACTCCTTTCCCGTGACCAGGAGTCCCTCAAAGGATTCCCACTACATCAGAGGTGCAACAAATGTAAATAATGTGTTATTGTTGTCTTCTAATCAAATTACTTGCATGAATGTAATGTTGAGGTACATGCAGGTGATTTATTCTCACACCATGTATCAGAAATCTTCCCTATAATAATAATAATAATAATAATAATAATAATAATAATAATATCTTTATTTACTACAAGTACATGTACATGGTATACAGGCCTAGCTGACATCAGTGACATACTACTATATAGGGAAGTCCCGTTATGCTGAGCATTTGGGCAGATTAGGTCAGTGTCCTAGGATGCGACTCCCCAAGTCGACTAACACTAGGACCCATTTTACGATGGGGAACATAGACAACAGGGTAAAGAAACACGCCCAATGTTTCGCCCTGGCTGGAATCGAACCCAGGCCCTGCCGTGTGAAGCGAGAGCTAATACCAGACCACCAGAGCCCCTTGAGGATAGACTGAGGGCCCTGAAACCGATCTCAGAAAGGCGTAGAATTTTTTATTTTTTTTATTTAGAACAGTATATAAAAAATAGTCATGACAAAAAACGCATATTGAAACATATACTAAGCTCCACACCCTACCAGAAAATTAAACACAAATATAATCAATCTCCTTCTTATTAACCTTGATACTAGGTTGTCTTATCTTTACTGAAAATATCTGAATACAACTACAAACTGCAGAAAACTATACACAAACAAAAACTGCTCTTACCTAAACTGAGCTAACTCAAACAATACCCATCTCCCTGTCACACATGTTAAAATAACTAATCACAACTCACTAAGAATAAAAACAAACATCATATTACATTCATAAACACACAGGAACAATGTCTTTGCCATTTGTTTTTCGCTCATTGTGTGGTTGGAATTAGTTTTGTACCCGATGAGATTTTAATTTCCTCACGTTTTCCGTATCTGAGTAATTGAAATTTCTCATCATTGAACTTCATATTGTTTTCTGCAGCCCATTTGGGAAGATTGGCTTATGTCTGCTTGGTCTTGCAACAGCCTTCAACGGTGGACACTGTCATACAGATTCTGGTGTCATCTGCAAAGGAAGACACGGTGGCACTGTGGCTTATATCCCTATGTCCGATATGAGGATGAGGAACAGGATGGGAGCGAGTACTGTGCCTTGTGGAAACAGAGCTTTTTACATTAGCTGCCTCAGACTTTTTACTCTGCTGACTACTACTCTTTATGTTCTACTTGTTAGGAAATTATAGATCCATCTACCAACTTTTCCTGTTATTCCTTTATCACGCATTTTGTGTGCTATTACACCATAGTCACACTTGTTAGCTTTTGCAAAGTCTGTGTATATAACATCTGCATTCTGTTTGTCTTCTAGGAGCATCTAGAACCTGGTCGTAGTGGTCCAGTAGTTGGGACAGACAGGAGCGACCTTCTCTAAACCCGTGCTGCCCTGGGTTGTGTAATTGATGGGTATCTAGATGAGTATGATCTTGTTTTAGAACCCTTTTCAAATGTTTTTATGATATGGGATGTTAGCGCAAATTGGTCTGCAAAGGTTTGTTATTGCTTTACTGCTCCCTTTAGGAGGCTATGTCTTGCCATTGCCAGTAACTGCGGGACGACCCCAGTGTCCATGCTCCCTCTCCATATTGTTAACTAATGTGATAGGGGCTTTCAGTTCTTGATGAACACGGAGTTCCATGAGTCTGGGCCTGAGTTGAGCATGTGCATGTCATTTATTGCCTTTCGAAGTCATTTGGTGTCAGGGTGATGTCAGATAGGCATGCGTCAGTCAAGTTCTGTGGTACCTCTCATAAAAAATTAATTAGGTCTTCTCGATTTTCAGTCTGGTTAGCGGTCGCTAAAACTGAGTCATACTGGGACTTAAGTAACTCAATTTATTTCCTTGTTGTCATCTGTGTAGGACCCATCCCGTTTAAGTAGGGGCCCAATACTGGTTGATGTTCTCGACTTTGACTTTGCATAAGAAAAAATATGTTTTGGGTTTCTTCAATTTCGTTTATAGCTTTTAGTTCTTCCCACGTTTCTTGATCTCTGTAAAGATTCCTTGGTTTTTAATCTGATGTTTGCTATTTCTCTGACTAGTGTCTCCCTTCGTATTTCAGATATATTGTCTTCTTGTAGCCGCTCCATTATTCTTTGCCTTTGCCTGTATAGGGAGCGCCTCTCTCTTTCTAGTTTGCATCTTTTCCTTGATTAAGAGAATTGCCTTGACAAACCTCAAGTGCCACAGAGTTAATTTGTTCTAGACATAGGTTAGAATCCGTGATGCTTAGGTTGCCTTCCCATTGTATATCATTAGGACTTATTTTATTATCCCATCTTATGTTTTTTGTTATTGGAAGTTGAATTGAGAAGGCCCTCAGTGGCTGATCACATTTTGTTGATCTGGGGCTCCCTGCATGCATACCAATCTCCTCATTATGTTGTGATCTGAGCATATTGTTTTTGATATGATGACATTTCGTATCAGATCATTGTTGTGAAGATGAGGTGTGAAATGAATGGTTCAGAGAACTAATATAACATTATATGTGTCTTTGGGTATCTTTATTGAGGACTGACAACCTCACACTCCTCCTGTTCTTCACGATTCTCCTTTGTATGGACTGATGAAGCCACTGTGTGGCGAAACGTTTCCTCTCAATAAAGATACCCAAGTGCCGGCTATGTGTCTAATTTATGAAGATGAGGTCCAGCGTATTTCAATCTTGATGGCTCTATTATTGCTGGTTTAAGGTGAATTTGGTGCAGAGATTTAAAAGTTCTATGTGTGTGCGAGTTTTCTATCTTGGAGCTGCCTCCTGGTGTTATCTCTGCCACCACATTGTTTGGCAATGCTCCCTCCATTTTAGGTGCCTTAGTTGAAATCCCAGGATCAAGATGTTGGGGGCAGGAGCTGAAGATTTTCCAGACAGTGGTCAATTTTTCAGAAGCTGTTCCTGGAATTATGGGGACGTTGCATCCGGAGGCTTGTATACAACCAATGATGACCAGGTTTTGATTCGATCTTTATTACAATACTAACTACATCATTTGAGACATTTAGTAGTTCTGATATAAGGACTCTTGTGATATACGTACAACCCCTCCTTTTGCCTGTTCACTCTGTCACATCTGTATAGGTTGGTGCCAGGATCCATATTTCACTGTCCAAGTGGATCCCTTATGTGGGTCTCTGTGAAAGCCGCAAACATAGCATTTGACTCTGTAAGGAGTCCACGGATGTAAGGTATTTCGTTGTTTGTTGCTGGCTTTAGACCCTGAATATTTGCAAAGATGAATGTTGTTGGATTGGTGGTATTGGGGTATGGGGGTATTTTTTTCCGGCATCAATATTCTGCTGTATTGAGTGGAGGCCATTGACTGTGATTCCACTCCAGAAGTGATTGCAGTTGGTAAATAGCCTCTGTCATTTCCTGCCAGATTTTTTCCTTCCTGGCACTAAAAGACTTTCTGTGTGGCTGCATACCCGTTTTGCCATGGTCTGGATGTTCTGTGTCGCCTCGTAGATTTTGGGGGGCAGGAGCGGGAAGATTTTCCAGACAGTGGTCTACCATGTATCTTTTACCATGTCTCAATAAAGTATTATTATTATTATTATTAAAAAAGTTTTTGGGCGGGCCCGTTAACCGGGGGTCCACTGTATTTGTGTATAAGTACAAGTAGGGGTTTATGTGACTTGTGTAGACTAACTTACAATGAAGAAAATTGTTTTTTACAGTTTACGGGAAGCACTGGGGGCTGATGTGGGGAAACATTTAAAAGAACTATAATAACATGAAAGAAGGTTTACGACGACGATCGGGAAAAAAAAAGAAATATCTTTTCACGTCGTTTCAGTTCGTACTAGACCATTATCAAGTCCAGGAAGATTTTATTATTTTATTATTATTATTATTATTATTATTATTATTATTATTATTACTATATTAAAAAAGAAGTGCTAAACCCTAGGGGTCATTGTAGTCCCGTGGCCTGGTAGGCAACACTCGCCTCACACACGCCCCGATGGCATGGTGGCTACACGCCCTGATGGCATGGTGGCTAGCGCTCTTGCTTCACGCACGGGGGGCCCCGGGGTTCAACCGGCGGGGCCGAAACATTTCGAAGTGTTTCGTTACCACATACATAAACAGGCCTAGTGTCTAATCGACATGTGCCTATGACAAAATAGTAACTAACGAGTGTCTATTGTCCCGTACACAGATAATCCTCGATGACACACTGACTTTCTTGGGTTATCCTGGGTGGTTAACCCTCCGGGTTAAAAATCGAACAAAATCTTTTTTATGCAAAACAAAAGTGTTGGGAAAGTAACAATATTTTCCAAAGATTCATTCGCAAATTGTGAGTTAGTGATGAATTGTTGCAACTATTGAACTGATTGATGTAATGATGGTTATTATCTGAGGAATTACACACAAATATTGCATTTAGGTTTGTAATAAGTTAAAAATGGTTCGTAATGGAGTGTTGGCGACAGTAATGGAAGACAGAAGAAGTCGTCACGGCCTCTTATGTTGCGCTCTCTGCATCACTCTATCGAGATTAACAAGAGAAACCTCTAGAGCGACACGTTGCTATAAGAGAGTCTGCATTGCAACCTTTTCTTTCAGGTTAACAATTACGTATATTCCATAGTTAAGCTGACACTTGAAATTATAGATAAACCAGACTAAACTTATACCACCCATACCAGACTAAACTTATACCTGGAGAGTCTCCTGAGAGAATTCCAGGGGTCCGCACCCGCGGCCCGGTCTGTGACCAGGCCTCTTGTTGGACCAGGGCCTGATCCAACCAGGCTGTTACTGCTGGCCGCACGCAGTCCAGCGTCCGAACCACAGCCCGGCTGATCAGGTACCGACTTGAGGTGCCTGTCCAGTGCCTGCTTGAAGACAGCCAGGGGCTTGTTGGTAATCCCCCTGATGTATGCTGGGAGGCAGTTGAACAATCTTGGGCCCCTCACACTTATTGTGTTGTCCCTCACCCAGTAGTCTGGTATACCAGACTAAACTTATGCCACCCAGTAGTCTGGTATACCAGACTAAACTTATACCACCCAGTAGTCTGGTATACCAGACTAAACTTATACCACTCAACACTGATAAGACCTTCTATATTATGTTTGGCAACAGAGCAGGTGATGCACAATTAAACATTAAGATTGACAACACTCTTATTGCTAAACATAATGAGGGCAAATTCCTGGGACTTCACCTTGACAGCAGCCTGAAATTCAGCACCCATATCCAACACATAACAAAAAAGTGTCCAAACTGTGGGGATCCTCTCTAAGATAAGTTACTATGTACCACAATCAGCCCTACTCACACTATACTATTCACTCATCTATCCCTACCTCACATATGCCATTTGTGCTTGGGGATCAACAGCAATTACCCACCTAAAGCCAATAATAACCCAACAAAAAGCCCCAGTAAGAATTATCACGCAATCCAACGCTAGGCAACACCCCCTCACTCTTCATAGACCTAAACTTACTCACTGTTCAGAACATCCATACTTACTACTCTGCAATCTACATCTACAGAACCATAAATTCCAACTTTAACCCTGAACTAAAACACTTTCTTGATAGTTGTGACAGGACCCATAGACATAATACTAAACACAAACATCTCTTTGACATTCCCCGTGTCCGGCTAAATCTATACAAAAATTCAATGTACATAAAAGGGCCTAAAATTTGGAACTCCCTGCCTGAAAACTCTAGAACTGCAGACACAACCTCCATTTTCAAAAGCACCGTTAAAAAACATTTTATCGTCCTTACACACCCCACCGGTAGCTAACCACATGAAAACTACTTTCAAAGCAAAATACACTTATTGATATCTGTGACATGATTGTAAACATAAAATTTTGAGTGACCAAGTAAACCAAGTCCTAAATGATATAAACTGGGAAGATTGCCTAAGCATCACGGATCCCAACCTATGTCTAGAACAAATTAACTCTGTGGTACTTGAGGTTTGCTCAAGGCAAATTCCCTTAATTAAGGAAAAGGAGGAGAAGATGCAAACTAGAAAGAGAGAGGCGCTCCCTATACAGGCAAAGGCAAAGAATAACGGAGCGGCTACAGGAGGCCAATATCTCTGAAATACGTAGGGAGAAACTAGTCAGAGAAATAGCAAACATGGAATTAAAACTAAAGGAATCTTACAGGAATCAAGAGACACAGGAAGAACTAAAAGCCATAAATGAAATTGAAAGAAACCTAAGTATTTCCTTTTCTATCAAAATCAAAGTCGAGAACAACAACCAGTATTGGGCCCTACTTAAACAGGATGGGTCCTACACAGATGACAACAAGGAAATGAGTGAGTTACTTAAATCCCAGTATGACTCAGTTTTTAGCGAGCCACTAACCAGACTGAAAATCGAAAACCTAAATGAATTTTTATGAGAGTGCCACAGAACTTGACAGACGCATGCCTTTCTGACATCACCACGACGCCAAATGACTTCGAAAAGGCAATAAATGACATGCCCATGCAAATTATGTGATCAGGCATATGGTCACTGTCTTGAACACTATGTGCTTAATTGTGCACTTATTGAGGAATATAGAGATAGACAATATAATAACCTATGTGACATGTCAAGATATCTTATTCATGAAATAAGATACCTGCTTGTAACAGATAATTGAAATGTAGATATAAACCCAAATGTACAATTGTTAACCCCTTTGGGGCCTAGTGCCTAGGCCTTTTGTGTATCCATATGCTCTTGCGCTACCGTCCACAGGATGGATATGGGGTGCACAATAAACTAGCCACTTCGGTGGCAAAATCTAATCCATGCACTCTGCTCCAGGCCCAGACTCATGGAACTCCGTGTTCATCAAGAACTGCAAAAGCCCCCTATCACATGCTTTAACATCCTATGGAGAGGGAGCATGGACACTGGGATCGTCCTGCAGTTACTAAAAGCAACAGACAGCCCCGCTCCACAAAGGGGACAGTAAAGCAATAGCAAAGAACTACAGACCAATTGCGCTAACGTCCCATATCATAAAAATCTTTGAAAGGGTTCTAAGAAGCAAGATCGCCACTCATCTTGATACCCATCAATTGCACAACCCAGGCCTCTTCAAGGGGGGCTCCTTGCTGTGGTGAAGAGGCTCTTGGTCTGAGGAATTGGACCTTTTGGTCTTCTTCCTCAGACCGAACCTAATTACCCCCCAATCCCCCCTCCCTTTCCCATTTTCCCCATCCTCCCTTTTTTCCTTTTCCTCCTCATCCCTCCCTTTTTTCCTTTTCCTCCTCATCCCTCCCTTATTTCCTTCCCATTTTTAACCTGGGAGCTTCCCTCCACAGGCATTCTAGTTCCTAGGTAGGGGGAAGGGTATCGTGGTCCATCCCATTCCGTTGAAATCCTTGGTGGTGGTGTAGTTTGCCGTGGAATCTGGATCGCCTGGGGATGTCCCGTTCCCTCCGGTCTCCCGGGAGTGGCCTTGGGTATCTTTCGGGTGATGGGTGTATCTCTGGAGGCCACCTTTCGGATTCCGGGGGTGGTGGCCGAAGGTGGTATGCTTTGTGGCGGATATCCGGCCGCCCTCTCTTTTGTCCGCCGAGGTGGCTCGGTGGATGTGAGGTTGCTATCCCGGATTGCTGGTTTACTGGCATGAAGGGTAGGGTATGGCACGGGTTCCATGCAGCATCTGCACTACTTGCGGTGTTGAGGTCCTCTTGGGCGCGGATGGGGATTTATGCCCCTTCCATTCCTCCTAGGAGCTATTCCTTCACGTTCCCCCCTTTTTTTATTCTTTTTTTATTTTTATTTTCTTTTCTTCTTTCTTTTTTTTCTTAAAAATAAAAAGAAAGAAGTAACCTAACCATGGCTGACCCAATCCATGAACCCAATACCCCCGGGCCCCTACTTGATAGCGCACCTAGTTCTGACCCTACCTCATTACTGGACAACTCTTCGGACAACTCTAATACCCCTGTACCTCTTGCTGGTGCCGGCTCGTCACCTGCTTCAGGTACCAGGGTTCCGACCGGCCCTTTCGACATATCTGACCTTCGCTCTTCTCTGACCTTGATTCCGGCTTCTCCCTCGACGGTGCGGCAATTTTCGAATCGCTCGCCCGTCTCCCATCGGACCACCCGGTCCACATCCATGACCAAGACCCTTACATGACAATTCGACTCTTCCTTCTCGTTCATCTCAGAAACGCCTAGCACGTCGCGCACTCCCCTTAGATACTTTGTTTCACACTCCTCAATGGACAAAGTTTTTTACTCTCAGACCGACTACTCCAACTACCTATCTTTCCGATCATAGTATTGGTAAAGCTCTCCTACGAGAGTGCCGCTCTCAAGAGCGGCACTCGCATCATCACGGTCCAGAATGCTGGCCAAGCTCGCGATCTTTCCCTTCTTACGACCATAGATACTATTCCTATCACTATTGACAAGCATCATTCTCTTAATTCTTGTAGTGGTACTGTCATTTTACCCCACACCATTGTCCAACGGAATTTCCAGACATGTGGTGAAGACATTTTAGAGCAACTTGAACTCCAAGAACTCCCTATCCTTAAGGTTGACACTTTTACCCTCCCTGCCAATAAGCGAAGACGTTTTCCATGCATTATAGCTCGTTTAACGTTTGACTGCCGTGAACTCCCACCTTCGGTATATATTGCAGGTCAACGTTTACAAGTTCGAAAGGTGACCCCTACACCACAGCAGTGTAGAAACTGCTGGCGTTTTGGTCATCCAGCGAAATATTGCGGGTCCATGGCCGAATGCCCAGTCTGTGGTGCCGACGACCATGTCAGTCCTTCTTGTACTTTTCCTCCCTCTTGCCTTAACTGTCATGAGGCACATCCATCACATTCTCGCCGTTGTCAGGTTTACCTGAATGAGCGGGAAATCTGTTGCCTCAAAGAGGCGGAAGGCTTCTCATATGCTATGGCCGTCTCCCATCTACGCCTTCACGGGAGACTTCCCTGTATTTCCTATTCTTGCATTGCTAAACGTCGCCCCGCTTCTGGGGTCCCAACTTCCACGGCTTCCTCTGTGGTCGCCTCATCCTCAGCCACCCCTGTCTCGAATCCTTTTGATGTTCTTGGCTCCGAGGTCCCTACCTCGGCATCCCATACTATCCACATTCCTTCCTATACTCACTCGCACAGTTCTGAGTCTACACGTCCTCGTCCTTCACCTAAACCTCAGCGCCCCCATTCTTCTCATAAGCCCGGCAAAAAATCCCTACTGCCAGGTTCTTGGCCTCCGTCTAGTTCTATAACATGTGTGGAGGTTCATCCTCCTCCTCATACACTACCTTCATCCCCTGTTCCCTCCCAAGCCCCTTCGACAGTTTCCTCTTCTATCTCCTCGCCCTCTACTTTAGTACAGTCTATAGACTCCCCAATCATTGCTCACTCTTCTTCCATTTCTAATGTAGTCCCACATTCTGCATCTTTGACTTCCGAAACACTGGAAGCTATTGCAGAATATATTTCTGGACCGATGATGGACACTACTCCATCTGAGGTTCCTCATCTCTCTTCTTCGTCTCAACCCCCTCTTCCTTCACAACGTCCTCCTCCCTCTCTGATTACAGGTCTTCCGCTGCCTCCACACGTGGACTTTTCTAACCCTAGTCCATAGCTTCCTCTCACTTCCACTTCTATCTTTCTCTCCATAAATCATGGCTTATTTGCAGTGGAATATCCGAGGCCTCAGGGGTAACAGGGGTGAGCTTCAGGTGTTGCTCTCCAGTTTTCCCTATTGGGGTCTGTTTGCAAGAACCCAAATTACAATCTACTGTTATCAGGCCCTTTTCAGGCTATAATTTGTTATATTCATCGGCTCCTTTTTCCGATGGAACCTTTAACGAAAGTGCTCTTCTTATACGCACTGATGTTCCATACCGTCAGCTCTATGTCCCTTCTTCCTTACATTACACAGCATCCCGTATCCACTTGAATAAGTGGTATACACTCTGTTCTTTATATCTCTCCCCTTCGCGGGCATTATCTCTCCCACCTATTAAAACAGCAAACAAACTCAATGATTTCTTCTCCACCATAGGTAAAAAGCTGGCAAGCAAAATCCCAAGTTCTAATACTCCACCTAACGACTATCTCACTGGCACCTATCCGAACACACTATTCCTAGCCCCAACCAACCCAATAGAAGTTTCACTTATAATCAACACATTAAAAAACAAAGCAGGTGACCTAAATAACTTACCACCTATATATAGAAAAAGCCTCTCAAGTTCTCTCACCAATTATTGCAACACTTTTTAACAAATCCATTGAATCCTCTACCTTCCCATCAATACTCAAAATAGCGAGGTCACCCCAATACATAAGGAGGAGATCAAGCAGACCTGAATAACTACAGGCCGATATCTAACTTACCCCTTCTCTCCAAAATCTTTGAAAAATTAATTCATAGACAAATATATTCCTACCTCACCTCCAACAACGTACTCAACCACTGTCAATTTGGATTCAGGCCTAATAAAAATACAAATGATGCCATTATACACATGTTAGAAATCATTTACACTGCTCTTGAGAAAAAGAAATCCCAGTGGGAATCTTCATTGATTTACGTAAAGCTTTTGATACAGTTGACCATGATCTGTTACACTTAAAATTATCGCACTATGGTATAAGAGAACACTCCTAAACTACCTAAAATCATACCTTAGCAACAGAAACCAATATGTGTACACAAATGGAGCTAGCTCCACCCTCAAACTATTACCGAAGGTGTCCCACAGGGAAGTGTTCTTGGCCCACTACTCTTTCTCATTTACATTAACGACCTACCAAATGCATCTAAACTACTCAAACCCATACTTTTTGCAGATGACACTACATACGTTATCTCACACCCAAGCCCAGACATACTAGCCAACACTGCAAATACTGAATTGCAGAAAATATCTACCTGGATGATGACCAACAAACTTACTCTCAATATTGATAAAACCTATTTTATCCAGTTTGGGAACAGAGCTACAAACGCACCACTTAACATAATGATAAACGGGTCCCCTATCACAAAACTCACAGAGGAAAATTCTTAGGAATCCATCTTGACAGTGGCCTCAAATTTCAGACACATATACAACAAATTTCCAAGAAAGTCTCAAAGACCGTGGGAATACTATCCAAGGTATGACTGTACAGGGCGTGCCATGTGGCACAGAGAAGGTGTTGTGTGACACAGTGAAGGTGTCTTTTATGGTACAGGAACGGGTGTCGTGGAACCCCGTAGGTGCCATAAGACAGAGATAAGGGTGTCTGAGGACACTGTGGAGAAGGCGTATCATGACAAGGGGTGGTAGTGTCATGTGTGACACGATGACGGCAGCGACTTGACACTGCACTAGGTATATGATTTTGCTTGTGATATTTTTATGCAGGGAGTGTAGCATTTATGCAGGGAGTGTAGCATTTATGCAGGGAGTGTAGCATTTATGCAGGGAGTGTAGCATTTAGGGGAGTGTAGCATTTATGCAGGGAGTGTAGCATTTATGCAGGGAGTGTAGCATTTATGCAGGGAGTGTAGCATTTATGCAGGGAGTGTAGCATTTATGCAGGGAGTGTAGCATTTATGCAGGGAGTGTAGCATTTATGCAGGGAGTGTAGCATTTATGCAGGGAGTATAGCATTTATGCAGGGAGTGTAGCATTTATGCAGGGAGTGTAGAAGGCATGTAGGGAGTGCAACAGGCATGCAGGGAGTATAGCAGGCATGCAGGGAGTGTAGCAGGCATGTAGGGAGTGTAGCAGGCATGCAGGGAGTGTAGCATGCATGCAGGGAGTGTAGCAGGCATGCAGGGAGTGTAGCAGGCATGCAGGGAGTGTAGCAGGCATGCAGAGAGTGTAGCAGGCATGCAGGGAGTGTGCAGGCATGCAGGGAGTGTAGCAGGCATGCAGGGAGTGTAGCAGGGATGCAGGGAGTGTAGCAGGGATGCAGGGAGTGTAGCAGGCATGCAGGGAGTGTAGCAGGCATGCAGGGAGTGTAGCAGGCATGCAGGGAGTGTAACAGTCATGCAGGAGTGTAGCAGGCATGCAGGGAGTGTAGCAGGCGTGCAGGGAGTGTAGCAGGCATGCAGGGAGTGTAGCAGGCATGCAGGAGTGTAGCAGGCATGCAGGGAGTGTAGCAGGCATGCAGGAAGTGTACCATTCATGCAGGGAGTGTGACATTAAAAGAAAAAGGCCAGTAACCCCAGAAAAGAACTTGCCACCTGCAGTGTTAATGGAAGGGGATTCCCCTTCCAAACACTAGCATACTACTCCACAAATAACAAAAAAGGCACAATACCGTGACTGGAACAATACACACATTTCCCCACTCTCTTGTACCCTCCCCTGTCTGCCTGCCTATAAATACCCTTCCTCTGTCTCTGTGTGTTAGTGTGACTTTGTAAATGGTCCAAGTCGGGCCGAAACGTCGTCGTAAGCTCCTCTCTTTTATATGTGCGGGTTGTGTGTGTATACTACTCCACCTTCTCCCCTCCTCCCGTCCTCCACACATCAACAACTCTTCAATAAATGTAAGTGACATGTTATTGTACTATATTTACATGTGTATTTATTTATTGTTCATCAAATTGTGTATTATTTAATGTCAAAAAGTTCTAAAAAATATTTTATTTTACTACTTTTGAGTCTTGGACGGATTAATTTTATTTCCATTATTTCTTATGGGGAAAATTGATTCGGTTAACGATTGTGTCGTGCCACCGTCACAAACTCTCTGGATACACCACTGAATACCTGACACACAATCTCCGGGTAGAGTCACAAGACGCCACAATAACTCAGTGACCCCGGTAAACACAATCTCAGGTACATAGTCGCAGGTACATCAGTCAGCATGATGAATAAGCTAGTAGATTCTGGTGACCAGACTTGCCGCTCTCCCCCATTACAGTGTTCTCATCAACTGTACTTGGCCTTGCAAACATCACAAGTACAGAGTTGCTCTCAAGTAACACAGTCTAGAGAGGATAGAACTTCCATTTCTCTCTGCACTGGAGCACTGTAGGTCTGTCACCAGCACCACACTGCGAAAGTCTGCAACTCTCAAGCAGGTCTGCCTGGCAACTCCAGTAGTGTATCGGGGAGCTGGTGAACTCTCCAGTGTTGTATAGGGGAGAGTCTTGTTGACACTGTCAGGTCTAGCCGGCTCGGCAGTCAAACATCGGGTCTGATGACGTAACCCCTTGACTGCCGGCCGGTAGTAACTACCTAACTCCCATTATTAGGTAGGTATCCTTTACCCAGGACTGAGGAATTATTGTCTGTAGTGGTAGAGGTAAAATATTTACAAAATTAGATTTATAAGTTGGATGATATAATGTAATTTAGAAAAGGAGGAATGTAAGGGGTTGGGAGCAGTAGGAGGATTAAATACTATGTTTGTTTGGTTCAGTCATTTATAATTGTTTTGTTATTGTAGTTGTTGTTATGGAGCGACCATAGAGAGTACATTGTTAAAGTTACTCTATCTTTGATTAACCTACAACCACTACACTACTATTCTTGGAAAGTGAAACAGAACACGAGTTTAGTGGATTTGACACCGATATGGCCACTAATGATCAAGGAATTAGTGAAACCATTGATGACACCCAGATGACCCTCAGCCCATCACTTCTGGGGTGGCCAGTTTGAACAGTGTAGACAATGTTGACAGTGTGGCCATACCAGACCCTCAGCCCAGCACTTGAGGTGGCCGTGTGGCCACAACAGACCTCAGTTCAGCACCTCTAGGGTTGCTAGTGTTACTACCCAAAGGCAATCCACAAGAAAATTATCATTTCCATGCATTATGGTGTTGACAGTAGTGAAAGTGATATAAGTGACAATGATGAAATCAATTTTATGCCCATAGAGGATTTGTCGAGTGAAAGTGATTATCATTATTCCCCAGTGAAACACTTTAGGCAGTCGGCAAGAGTTGTGGCAGGTCATGATCCAAAACCCCAGCCACTGATAGTGATCATGAAGGAGAATATGTTGGGATGGAGGATGAGCAGGTGGGTGGCACAGTGCCTGGACCTCGTGGCACAGTGGGTGGGCAGACAAAGGACTGCCCGGCACCCTCTCAACCATGTGCGCCTCCACTCCTGTCCCTCCTCCTGCTCCCCAAGCCCCATTCCACAGGTTCACCCTACACCATGTGACCGCAAATGGAACTGGACAGAAAGTAACCATTCGTGCCACATCCTTTCAATTTTTATGCCAGTGGAAGTGGCATCATGCCCTGTCCCATCACAAATGAGTCTACAGAGTTAAGATTATTTTCAAATATACTTTGATGAGCCTATAATGAACCTGATTGTTACCCAGACCAACATGTATTACCGGTATACAATGAACAACACAGATGTTGCAGAATTGTCATGGCTGCACAGGTGGAAAGATACAACTGGGCTGAAATATATTTATTCCTTGGCACTGTCATGCTTATGCCACATACATATAAGAACAATATAGCACACTACTGGTCCACAGACTACAGTCTTCCGTGACCTTCCTGCAACAGATTCACTCTGTTGATATGAAATACTTCCTATACAAAATTCGAAATTTTTTATGTATCTGAATAAAATTCAGTGCCTACTTTTATCCATTCAAGAGCATTGTTGTTGACGAGTCCTTGATTTTGTTCATGGGACGACTGTCATTCAGACAATATATACCATGAAAGCGTGTCGATTTGGTATAAAACTCTTTGTTATGATTCGGGCAAATTAGCTAAATTTGCCCCCGGATGAGACAAAAGTCGACTAACACCCAGGTACCCCTTTTATACTGATGGGTGAACAGGGACAAACGGTGTAAGGAAAAAAATTTTTGCTTAAACCCCCGGGGGGAACGAACCCCGGCACCTCACCGGGGAAGCGAAGCTTTTGCCACCCGGCCACGGGCCCAATTTTTAGGGGGCCCGTACTGGTCCCCGGGATGTTTAAAAAACCAGGAGTTCCACTTATTAATGTTCAAAATCATGTAAAAAAAAAAGAGGAACAATTCCCCAAAATTAATAGAAGGATTCAGAAGTGAGCTGCCCCGAACATAAAACCCCGGGGAAAGCCCTTAACCGTAACTCCCATCATATGGAATCAGTAATTTTACTAAGAACCCCGGGGGGTGGGGAAAAACTAAGACTCGACCCCCAAAAAAAACAAAAACGGTTAGTTTACACACACACACACCGTGGTTCCCCCGGTATCGACACCACCATAATTAATACCCAGTGGTTCACTCCCGGGGCCCCCCATCCTCTCTCTCTCCTCTCCCCCCTCTCTCTCTCTCTCTCTCTCTCTCTCTCTCTCTCTCTCTCTCTCTCTCTCTCTCTCTCTCTCTCTCTCTCTCTTCTCTCTCACTACATTATTCTGGTGTTCAGAATCAGTAGGGGGGGGTAGTTTGTTCAATGTCACTACGAACACATGTTGGCTACCTACCAGTACAGTGCACCCCATGACTACGACCTCCCCAATACACCAGCATCATCCATCTAGTTAGTTTATCATCAATCTAGTTCAGTCAGCATCATCCATCTAGTTCAGTCACCATCATCCATCTGGGGTTAGTCATCATCATCCATCTGGGGTTAATTTTTCATCCATCTAGTTCAGTCATCATCATCCATCTAGTTCAGTCAGCATCATCCATCTAGTTCAGTCAACATCATCCATCTAGTT
>WNWK01010136.1:0-72042 GCA_009830355.1 Cherax destructor | reverse complement strand
TCTCTCTCTCTCTCTCTCTTTCTCTCTCTCTCTCTCTCTCTCTCTCTCTCTCTCTCTTTTTGAAAGGCTTCTCACCAGAAATAGTGAGAAAAGCTAAACAGATGTATCTCTGGCGCTGCACGATCCGAGAAAGGTATCCACGTGTTGCATAACCCTAGTCTTCTGTACCACACTGCATGCGACTGGAGTAGTGCAGAGTGAGGCATAAGTTTATAATGCAGTTAGATATTAGTGTTGAAGATTTAAAACTAATCTGAAGTATTCACAAGTAACCAAATGGAATCTAATTGGACATTTCCCTCATTAAAAATTTATAATTTAGGATAAATATGGCACAAATATAATTTAAACCCTCTATTAAAACAAGCAGTTTTGAATTAGATTACAAGTGAATCAGAAATTAGTGAGTGAAAAGCAGTATTTAAATTTTCTCAGTACTTAAATTAAAACTTTTCTTTAGGTAAGATTCATTCGATTTTACGTTACTTAGTGAGCATATAAGTTTTTTTTTATGTTTTAAGTACTTAATATATTTTTTAAAATGATCAGGTCGCTTATTTTATCTAGGCTGGAATATTGCTGCACACTAACTGCACCTTTCAAAGCAGGTGAAATTGCTGACCTAGAAAATGTGCAGAGAACCTTCACGGCACGCATAACTGCGATAAACCACCTCAATTACTGGGAACACTTGAAGTTCCTAAATCTGTACTCCCTAGAACGCAGGCGGGAGAGATACATTATTATATACACGTGGAAAATTCTCGAGGGATTAGTACCAAACTTGCACACGAGAGTCACTCCCTACGAAAGCAAAAGACTCGGCAGGCGATGTAACATCGCCCAATGAAAAGCAGGGGTGCCACTAGCACGTTGAGAGACAACACAATAAGTGTCAAGGGCCCAAGACTGTTCAACTGCCTCCCAGCATACATCAGGGGGATTACCAACAAACCCCTGGTTGTCTTCAAGCAGGCACTGGACAGGCACCTAAAGTCGGTACCTGACTAGCCAGGCTGTGGTTCGTACGTTGGACTGCGTGCGGCCAGCAGTAACAGCCTGGTTGATCAGGCTCTGATCCAACATGAGGCCTGGTCACAGACCGGGCCGCAGGGGCGTTGACCCCTGGAACTCTCTCCAGGTATACTCCAGGTATATACTAATGAAGGTACATTATATAAATATAGGCTAGGACAACACAACAAAGTCAAACACTGCCTTTTTTCTGATCAGAGGCGATATTCCCCAGTTATTTCTCAGAAAACAATCAGGTTAATGAAACTGGCACGTTATCACATACACAGCTTAATTTCAGGAGAAAACTTTCATCGACAAAAACACATCAGCACTAATAAGTTAAAGTTGAACCAGAAGATGCGTTCTCTTATTAAACATAATGAAACAAAGGCGTGGTTAAGCCCTAGCTGGTTCCCTTTCACACCCAAACAAAATAACCCAAAACATGTTATATCCCACTCACTGTCCTCATCCCCCATCCTCAGGCCAACCCTCAAACCCCAATGTCCCTCTATATCCCAGGCTACTCCATCACCCCAGCTACATTCCTGATCCTGACCCCCTCCATGGCAAGTAATCTACCACTTCACCACTTCACGCTAAATCCCATCCAACACCAACCCTCCTTGCCCCACTCCCCTGACCTATGTGTAAGGACCAGGAATTCAGTAACCCAAGAACTGGAACACAATACGTACTCGAAAGAAAGCTGAGAGCATGATGCATTAAAGCAAATGGAATAACAAATATTAGTGAAGAATAGAATAAACGAATAACAGAGTCATCCCCAAACAGTATAACACTCACAAAGTGATAACAGATGCAATCTTCCTGGTTAGATATCAGATTATGAGAAAAGATTGAGGGAACAGAGAAGGTGGAGGAGTAGCACTGCTCATCAGAAACCAGTGGAGTTTTGAGAAGCAGATGGTTATAGCAGTGATATACAACCCTCCCATAAACAGAAAAAGACCAACAAAAGAAAATCGCAAAAATAACGGAACAGTGGTGGGTACATTAGCTGAGGTAGCCAGAAAACCCCACATGAGCAGGGCAAAGATGCTGATCATGGGAAATTTTAACCTGGAAGGCTAAGATGCTAGAGGTGGTAATGGAGACTTTCAGGAATCAACATGTTAGGAACACCCCCAGCGAGAGAGAAGAGGATGAGCCAGCAATGTTAAATATGCTAGATCATAGAAAAAATATAGAAGGAAAAGAACTCAGAAAAACAAGTAATTCAGCAGAAGTGTCAAAAATTAATATACATGGGTAAAATCAGAGACTCGGGAATTATTCGAGAATGACAGCATCAAAAGCCATATCTGACCCAAAGCTGTTATATAAGCCACATCATGAGAAAGACAGCGATAAAAAGTCATGAAATCAGGCTGAAGAAGGAAAGAAGAGAGCTCACAAGGAATGACCAGGAAGTCTGTGTGGAACTCAGCAACAAATTTAGGGCGTTATTCTCAGAGGAAACACTAAGGTTATCTACCAGCGAACAGAAGTAGAAAGGTGCACCAGTGAGGCTGGACATAGTACATACAACAGGGAAAGAGGTAAAGAAGCTGCTATGTGAGCTATATACCTCGAAGGCAGTGGGATCATATAATATTTCTCCATGGATCCTGAGAGAGGAGGAAATGTATTGTGTGCCGCTAGGAACAATCTCCAAAAAGTTAATCGAAACAGGGCAACTGCTGGAGGTATAGAAGACAGTAAATGTTGTCTCTATGCACTGACGTGCATAGTATTGGGAAGATTGTCAAGAGAAGAGTGGTGTTAGAGCACCTAGAAAGGAATTGATTCATAAATGATAATCAGTACGGCTTTAGAGATGGTACAGCCTGTATCAAGTTGTACAACAAGGTAACAGAAGTAAGGGAGGAGAGAAATAAATGTTAGATTGCTTTTCATGGACTGTAGGAAGGCTTTTGACACTGTATCGCACAAGAGACTGGGACATAAGCTAGATGAGCAGGCAGGAATAACAGGGAAGGTATCACAGTAGATCAACGCATACCTAACAGGAAGGAAACAACTCTTGATTGTCCCAGAAGAGGTGTCGGAATGGTTTCGTGTGACGAATTGAGTTCCACAAGGATCAGTACTAGGACCGGCAATATTTCTTGTAAACGTGAATGGCATGACGGAAGGAAAGGACTCAGAGGTGTCCTTGTTCATGGGTGATGAGAATACAAGCAGATGAGTACGAAGAAAACTACAAATGGTTCTGGATAGGCTGCGGGTCTGGTCTGACAAGTCGCTGCTAGGATTTAACCTTAGCAGATTTAAAGTAATGAGATTTAAGGAAGGGTAAAGAAGACCGTAGACGGAGTACAGGCTCGGGGGGAGGGAACAAAGGCTGCAAATCTCACTCATGGAGAAGGATCTTGGGGTGAATACTGTACCGAGCATATCACCTGAGGCGCATATCAACCAAACAACTGCTGCAATAAATGTGCGCCTAGCAACTCTAACACTAGCTTTTAGAAATCTAAGTAACAAAGTGGAAACAGGAGAAACAAAGAAAAATATAGTGAGGTAAACAGTAAGGGGACAAGTGAAAAAAAAAGTGTAGATAGTAAGGCAGACAGCAAGGAAGAGATAGGAAGGCGAATATAGGAATGTATACAAAGAGGTAGACAGTAAGGTAGACAGAGGGATGTAGACAGTTAGGCAGACAAAGAAGAGGTAGGCAATGATGCAAGCAGAAGACTGTAGATAGAAATGAAGGCAGGTATAGTGAGACAGACAGAAGTAGGTAGAAGAAAGCAGGCAAGGAAATAAATCAAAATGTAGACAGACAGGAAGACGGAAGAAAGCAGGAAGGCAGAATGAGGAAAAGAGGGAGACAGGTAATTTACACAAGAGTAGATATGAAAGTAGACAGTAAAGTAGACAGGAGACTAGAACAAGAAGAGGTGGTCGTGTGAGTGGAACATCGGAGGTGGCAAATGAAAGCGGCGAGAATTTACAGAGGAGCACCTGCAGGCAAGCGGCCGGGAATATCCAAACTTTACAGTGTGTAACAGTGATAGGGGTATAACCTTGGGCGGGGGAGGGAAGATGTATGGGAGGTGAGGGAATAGGAGGGAAGGAAAAATGGGAAGAGAGACAGGGAGAGAGAAAATGAGAGAAGCAAAGGAAAAGTAGAAGGGAAGGGGAGTGATATGATTAGCAAATGTGGAGAACTGTGTGGAAGACGGTCATCACATAGTGAAGGAGTCGTCAGGAAGAAGATAATGATGGTGACCACGACGATGAAACAAGGGAGATGAGAAAGAATATGCAGATTGAAAACTTCTTACGCCTTAAGAAGAAAGATTGTCGCCTTGAGGATTCTTGCGAAGCGTGAGAGAGAGAGAGAGAGAGAGAGAGAGAGAGAGAGAGAGAGAGAGAGAGAGAGAGAGAGAGAGAGAGAGAAGAGAGACAGAGACAGACAGACAGAGACAGAGACAGAAGACAGACAGACAGACAGACAGACAGACAGACAGACAGACAGACAGACAGACAGACAAAGAGACAGACTATAAAAAAGGAGGAAGGCTATAATTTTGAATTTAATAAAACAATATAGACTCGCCGAGAATATACCAGTTTTTGATAGTGTCTAGAAAGTGAACCAAAACATCACAAAATTAATATATTTCATTGACGTTAAATTATATTAAATGTTATTAAGAAGGCCATAAGTAAGCTCCACTGGATTATGATTTAATATATTTAAATCAAGTTATTCTTATATTTACTAAAATTGTAAAATTTACATACAATGTCAATTCAGATGATGATATTAAAAGATTAAAAAACTAGATGCATTTTGCAACAGTTCAGAGTGCAAAATAAGTTTATAATGATGTTAAATATTAGTGAGGAAGATTTGAAATGAATCACAGAAGAGATTCCGAAGTTATTTGCTGTACAGTAATATCCAAATTTCTCCAAAAAAAATGGCAAATCAAGACATACACTAATTCAAACCCATCTCTGAAGCCAATTTAAAGAAGCATTCTCGTTTTTATCTCAAAGAAACCAATATCTAAAATATACCCATTAAGTTTGAAGTCTCTTAGAATTTGTATTATCAACTTATCAGCGTTGAAGTGTAAAGCCAGTCGGATAAGATACCCAGAAATTATCACATGAGAAACAGAATTGCAATTTTTTCTCAGTGTCTTTCACGATAAAAAACAAAGGAAAATTAAGACTTAGACAGTTAAAGGTCATTACAAACTTTTTTTCTAAATGTGACTCAACATTTTGATTTTACAATGGTGGTGAGGGAACACAGATGTTATGTGCACCTTTATGGTACACTAAGTAGATTTAACGTAGGACAACCCAATAAAGTCAGACACTCTAACATATTATGCTGTTCAGAAGAGATATTTTCCAGTTATTTCACTCACATCAATCTGAGTAATAAAACTGACACAACCTAAAAATCAAGGCGAAAATATATCAGTACTAAAAGTTTGAAGCTGACCAAGAGCGGTATTCTCCAGTTATTGATCATAATCCTACCAAATTTGCATCAACACAGCCTAAACCTATTTTATCAGATGAATCGTCTATTAGAGATTTATTTAAATTATTGAAAACGCTGAACCAGTAGGGGTCCTGTAGCCGATGTTGAGTGACAGGTATTCAGATTCGACCCTAGAAAGTGGAGAATACCTCCAGTTCCTTGAATCAAGAGCTCTTCACCAGCATAGAGAGGAAAATAATGCAATAATGTAAGGCAAAATTATACTATACAATTTCGTTATTAAAAGTAAAGATTCCAACCTTCTTCTAAGTAGGATACGACGTATACCAGTGTCGAAATTTAGAAGCTGATCAGAGGAGCCTGTCTCCACTTGTGACATGGGAATAAAATTGGGGAATGGCCTATGAAACATTGTGCCCAGGGCACCTACGTCGCATGCATATAGGCCCAGGAATCTTGCCAGTTAAGATTTACCAGCATTTAGAGGTTGAAGTTGATCAGAAAATGCATTCTGTAGTTATGTCATGGGGAAGCAATTTGCTTAATAAAACTGACAAATTGAAACTTACGCAGCTGAAAGTGAATGACGAATGTATTTTAATAAAGTCCACCAACTGTAAAAGTTTGAAGACTGTCATAAAAGACATTCCTCCGTAATTAATATGATTCCAATATTTCCAAGTTTTTTAACACTTTCAGTACAATATCAAATTTGAAGATTCTCTGACTCAACTTGTGGGTTATCATCATTTTTAATATTTTGATGGCAATTAGAAGAAGCCTTGTTTAATTATTGAAGAAAAAATTAATATCAGTATTTATTCAATCAAATTGGCAAATTGGGCCTTATGGCAGCCAGTGGCAGGTGAGTCTTGTGCTCAGGAAACCACGCCATTGAGAAAAGTTTGAAGCCGATCATATAAGTCATTCTCTGATTATTTCAAGGATTCCAACGATTCCGAGTTTTTTACTAATTTACATCAACAAATTTGCGTGCACGCAAACGAAGCTTAATAGTTATTATTCTGGCACCAGCCATAATGAAAACTAACAAGTTGTTCATGAACTATATACAGTTCCAACAAGATGAAGAATTAGACACATGTGCAACATCTGTGTATTTTTATTGTAGACGTTTCGCCATCCAGTGGCTTTACCAATACAAATTCAAGGACATAATGTGAAGACTTTAGAAGTATATACAAAAGACGAGGTAATCAGTCCCTCGGCCTTGGAGTTGGTGAAGAGTACCGTACATGCTACTCCGTCCCAGGAGACTCTCACACTGGAGACTGATAGAAATAGTTCATCACATGGTCAGTACACGTACGCAACTAACGTTGGGTTTAGGTATCGCGTAAGGTCGAACCACAGATACAATGGGGTTGATTGTCTGTAATTTGAACCCGCTGTTTTCTGAGTCTATGAACCCACAATCAGCAGTACAGAAACAATGCGAATATTTTCTGTCTAACTGGAGACCCTCTGCTGGAAATACTGAACTGGTCTGAAGAAAGCCCTTGTGTGTGCTAACAATTAATTTGAGAGCGAACCCAGGTACGTGACGGCACCCAGGATTGGTTGAAGGAACCCAAGATAGGTGACAGAACCCAGGATTGGCGAGGGACCCGGGACAGGATAGGGAACTCAGAGTAAGTGATTGTACCAGGAGTCAGTCGGTGGATGACCCATCGTAGATGATGGGACCAGTGCTAGGTAAGGAGATGTGAGGGTTCCTGGGGAAGGTCATGGGACCTGGGAAAGGTTAGGCAGTAAGAGGTTAAAGTAGGTTATCTGTAGTCGCTTCCGGAAGTCACCGCCCCCACTGCCCGGTCCCAGACCAAGCTTCCTGGTTGCTGGCATGATCGATCAGGCTGTTGGAATCCGTTTTATGCACCAGTTTTTGATCAGCCTGGCTGATCTGGAACTGATATGAGGAATGTAAGCTCCCGAGCATTTAAGTAGATTCTTCACATATGCTTTGCAACACATTTTCCTTGCAGATGCAATAATGATATTGTTGTGCTCCTTGAGCGTGAGATCTGACATTATCACTCTTAGAATTCCCTTTCCTGCATTAGATTTACACTCTGTTGAGCGAATTGAATTTGTCTTGTACTCCGATCTTGTTTGTATTTTCTCAGGCTCGCTGTGTCTTCCATGGATGTCACTTTCATGCAGATTCTGGTAATGTCTCCAAAGGATCATAGAGTCTGATGGTTCATGTCCCTGTCTATTGCAGATATGAAAATGAGAAAGAGAAGCGGGTCGAGTACTGTGTCTTGGGGAACAGAACTTTATACTGTTAATCTTTGGGTTCTATTAGTTAGGAAGTTAAATGTTAATCTGCTCTCCTTCCCAGCTATTTCCTTTGCACGCATTTTGTGTGCAATTTCCCACATGGTCACACCTGTCAAAGTCGTTGAATACTACATCTGCATTTGCTTGTGTTATTTGCAATTGTTTTGCTGCCGCCTTTGCGGGTTGGGGCTCTCTCATTGTTTCTAACTGAGTGGGATGGCTCCAGTGTTCAGGCTTCTTATCCATAGGTAGCGATAATGGATTTTTGCATCTATTGATGAATATGGAGCTCCACGAGTCTGGCCCTGGAGCGGAGTGCATTGACATGCAATCAATGACCTTTTCAAAATCAAGTGGAGCTATGGTTGTATTAAAAAATATGGAGATGCTTGTAGCGTTTTGTGCCTCATTCTTGAAGAACTCATTTGGATTGTCAATCTTTTGGTTAATTAATGGTTCACTTAACACTGAATCGTATCGGGATTTGAGCATTTCGCATATTTATTTATTGTCATCATTATACGTTTCATGTCCTTTAATCAAAGACCCGAAACTAAATTTTGTTTTTGACCTTGATTTTGCATATGGAAAGAAGTATTTTGGATTTCTCTCGACTTCATTAATTACTTTTTGCTCCCTCGGTTCTGCTTGCCGTTCTTCAGAGACTCTGTTGTCATTGAGAGGCGCCCTTTATAGCCCGCACCCTCTCCTCTACTTTCGTAATAGTATATGTCTGCAGCATATTTCTAGTACCAATGACCTCATCCTCTCGATATACTTATTCATGTTTTAGGTTATCATATTGTCTTCCCAGCATGCTTCACTAAGCTCACAATTTATTAGTTTTAAGTTGACGTTCTAGTTGTTAAAACTGATAAGAAAACCCTTATGACTGAGAGGGTTTTGTTGAGTCAGTGAGTATTCAAAATTATGATCCGTACCAGATCTTCATCGTTTGTGAAAATAATGTCACACATCAGAAGGGAAGTATGCTAGACATGAGGAGGTCAACGACATCATAAAGAGAAGTCTCGCCACAGCCCGTTGCCCAGCTTAACGGGAACCCCAAGTGCAGAGGTCTGATGGAAGTCAAAAGTTTCCTGATGGAGCCACTATGCTACCCTGGAAGGATGGTAAGCAGATTGCTTGGGACTACACCAGTGCCGCCAGTTTGGCAGACACCTACTTCCCAAACTCCGTAGCTGAAGAGGGTGAAGCTGCCTGCCACAGGGAGACCCAGAAGACCCGCAAATATGAAGGCCCTTGCTATAACTTCATCACAATAGGGTTGGAGACCCTTGGAGCATGGGGCAAATGTGCTCTAAAGTTCCTCAAAGAGTTGAGTGAAAAACTCCACATAGAAGCCAAGGACCACAGGGCGGCCAGCTTCCTCTTTCAGAGACTCAGTGTTACGATCCAGAGGGAAAATGCCTGCAGCATTCTGGGCACGTGGCCCACTGCCGGGGAGCTGGACGAAGTATTCAAGATGCAGTTCTGAGATGTTGTCTATGTTGGTCTACTCCCTATTATATTTTTGTCAGTGTATTTTCTCAATGTATTTTGTCTTTAAATAAAGTCTACGAAGAATATGAGGGGTGGTAGGAGAAAACAATATTCAAACAGCTTCAGAGAGAACCTTGGGTTTTCCCTGAAGCAAGTTTATTCTTTTCTCTGAGGATGAGGGTCCCCAGGATAGTTCCAGTGGTATATATATATATATATATATATATATATATATATATATATATATATATATATATATATATATATATATATCATTAGCAGAACTGCGGCTTGGCCAGGACTCGATTCTGCATTCCCATGCTCAGCCCAGTGTGAAATGAACAAAGTACGCATCACTATCCATTGGACCACCATCCTTAAACACCAGGCGCCTAGCAGTACTGAGCGTGTTATCCTGATGCAAGGACTTTCGTGGTCATGGAGCCTCAGAGACTAATTTCAACCTCATCCTGTTTGGTGCACCAGCCTTCATGAGCAGTCTAAAAATCAATGAAATCACGAAACAAGTGATTTTGAATCATTAACAGAACTTTGGCTTGTCCAGAACTTGATCTTGCGTTGCCATGACCAGCTCTGGTAGTGATTCGAAATCACTTGTTTCGTCATTTCATTGATATACAGATTGCTGGTGAAGGCTGGTACACCAAACAGGATGAGGTTAAAATTAGTCTGAGGCTCCATGACCATGAATGTCCTTGCTGGGCGCCTGGTGTTTAAGGATGGTGGTCAATGGATAGAGTGATCGTCTTTGTTCAGTTCACACGAGCTGGACATGGAACGCAGGATAGAGTCTGTGCCTGCATTCTGTTAATGATTCAAAATCACTTGTTCTGATTTCATTTATATATATATATATATATATATATATATATATATATATATATATATATATATAAAGCAAAAGATCACAGTAAACAGGTGATATCAAAATATGCAAGACAACCACTATGAAAAATAGAGAATTCCAAGCGCTTTCGTGACTACTACATTATCAAGGAACTAGTTCCTTGATAATGTGAGTATAACGAAGCGCTTGGAATTCCTCTATTTTTCATTCCTTGATAATGTGAGTAGTCACGAAAGCGCTTGGAATTCCTCTATTTTTTCATATAGTTGTCTTGCATATATATATATATATATATATATATATATATATATATATATATATATATATATATATATATATATATATATATATATATATATATATATATATATATATATATATATATTTATATATATATATATATATATATATATATATATATGTGTGTGTGTGTGTGTGTGTGTGTGTGTGTAGTCACCTAATTGTGAGTACACACACATGATGTGTGTACACATCATGTGTGTGTACACATCATGTGTCCTCCCTATCTCTCCTGTCCTCCATTGTCGTCAGGTCGATTTCCCTTAACCTATCCTCGTAGGACATACCCCTTAGCTCCAGGACTAGTCTTGTTGCAAAAATTTGCACTTTCTCTAGCTTCTTTACGTGCTTGGCTAGATGTGGGTTCCAAACTGGTGCTGCATACTCCAGTATGCGTCTAACGTACACAGTGTACAGGGTCCTGAACGATTCTTTATTAAGATGTCGGAATGCTGTTCTTAGGTTTGCTAGGCGCCCATATGCTGCAGCAGTTATTTGGTTGATGTGCGCCTCAGGAGATGTGCCTGGTGTTATACTCACCCCAAGATCTTTTTCCTTGATTGAGGTTTGTAGTCTCTGGCCCCCTAGACTGTACTCCGTCTGCGGTCTTCTTTGCCCTTCCCCAATCTTCATGACTTTGCACTTGGTGGGGTTGAACTCCAGGAGCCAATTGCTGATCCAGGCTAGCAGCCTGTCCATATCCCTTTGTAGTTCTGCCTGGTCCTCGTCCGATTGAATTCTTCTCATCATCTGCAAACAGGGATACTTCGGAGTTTATTCCTTCAGTCATGTCGTTCACAAATACCAGAAACAGCACCGGTCCTAGGACTGACCCCTGTGGAACCCCACTCGTCATCGGCGCCCACTCTGACACCTCGTCACGTACCATGACTCGCGGTGTGTGTGTGTGTGTGTGTCTGTTAGTTACCATTTTGTCCTAGGCATATGTTGATTAGACCGTGTGTGTGTGTGTGTTTGTGTTTATGTATATATATTTGTACTGGTATGTGTGCATAAGAATATTCACGCATGTATTTATATATGTATTTTATGTATCTGTTCATGTTTGTTTTCCGTACATTGACGTAGATGAGGCAAGGCTCAGGAAATACAAGGATGTCTGTCGTGATTCTTTCAGCGACAGAACAGCCTATTGTTACGTCATGGTAGCTTGTTACGTCAGGGTAGCTTGTTACGTCAGGGTAGCTTGTTACGTCAGGGTAGCTTGTTACGTCAGGGTAGCTTGTTACGTCAGGGTAGCTTGTTACGTCAGGGTAGCTTGTTACGTCAGGGTAGCTTGTTACGTCAGGGTAGCTTGTTACGTCAGGGTAGCTTGTTACGTCAGGGTCGCTTACAAGTATGTTAGTTTACGTTAGATTATGGTTAACTTTAAAGCAAATGAAATTAATTTCTTTTAGATATTTATTAAATTTTGCATCCCAAGATTGTATATGGATACACAAAGGGTCTAATATTAACCAGCCCATAAAAGTGGTACATCTGGATATATATTTACGATTTATATTCTATTTTTTTTACTAACACATCGGCCGTTTCCCACCAAGGCAGGGTGTCCCGAAAAAGAAGAAATACTTTCATCATCATTCACTCCATCACTGTCTTGCCAGAGGCGCGCCTACACTACAGTTAAAACACTGCAACCTATCACCATCCTTCCTTCCACCTCCAGGACTCAAGTCCAGCTTGCCGGACAACCAAATATATTTTCTTAAAATGTCTGGTATCTTATTAATTTCACTAATAAGATACCTTAACATATCACACAGGTTATGCCTAACAGAGTGTAACAAAAGCGTGCACGCACACAGGAGAGTGGAGTGTGTTATCTCAATGTAACAACAGACTTATCAAACGGAGCGTGGGGAAACCAACGCTCTACTGGCTGAAAAGACACAAAAACATCGTAAGTCTCTTTTTATGGCAATGTCTCTCTAGAGGAGCTTTATCAAGTTATGAAATGTAACTCCACTTTGTAGCAAACTTTGCAATAATAAATGTTAATATTTTAAACCTCGGTATAACTAGCGCTGCTATTTTTAATATTGCTATAATAAACGTTGTTATAATGAACGTTGTTATAATAAACGTTGTTATAATGAACGTTGTTATAATAAACGCAGATATAATAAACTTTGTTATAATAAACGTTATTAAAATAAACTTTGTTATAATAAACATTATTACAATAAACGTTTTATAACAAACCTTGGTATTTTAAACATTGTTATAATATAATTTGTCATAATAAACTTTGTTATTTTAAGCACTGTTATTATACAAGTTTTATAGTAAACGTTGCTATTATAAGCACCGTTATTATAAACGTTGTTACTATAAACTTTCCTATAATAAACGTTGTTATAATAAAATATGTAGTAATAAACATGCTGTGTTATAATTAACATTGTTATATAAATCACTGTTATTATAATCGTAATTATTATAAATGTTGTTATTTAATAACAATAATAATAATATGTACAAGATATAGAGGCCTAGTTGACGATTTAAACCTTCACGATGGTTTAGGTGTGTAATCATACCCTCGTTAACTCGCAGAAACTTTCTCTGACTTACGACTCAGTACTAAACGTGGTAATTTCAACGCTCTGAAAATCGTATACAAACACACGTGACGTCATAAGGTCAGGCTCGGCGGAGACAGTAACGCCGTGTCGCAGACGCTCTCCAAGGAGCCGATATATCGAGCACGAAGATGCTGCGCCCGAGAATTTTAAACTAAGGAATCGACACATTTGAAAGAATCAGCTGCAGGAGATGGTGGGAGATTTTCTCTCCGCCTTTTTATTACATCAATAATCGGACGGCAATTTGGGTTTTATGTATAACCCGCTATATCACTATCCTGCCAGGGGGGGGGAAGTATGGGCCCACCTGGCGAGGCAGGAGGGGGAGAGGGGGTAATGGAGGTGGGGAATGGGAGGCAAGGAGAAAGGGGGAGAGAGAGAGAGAGCGAGAATGCTGGGGGAGCAAGAGAGAGAGAAAGAGAGAGGAGAGGAGACAAAGCGAAGGAGGCAGGAGAGAGAGAGAGAGAGAGAGAGAGAGAGAGAGAGAGAGAGAGAGAGAGAGAGAGAAGGAGATGAAGAGGTGGGAAGAAAGAACGAGGGAGAAGAAAAGGAAAGGGAGGGTGATAAATATGAACAGTAGAAGTAATAGAAAGGAAAGCAATAGTAGTATCAACATCAGCAGCAGCATCAGAAACAGCAGCAGTTTTAGTGGCACTAACAACAGTAAAAATAGTAGCACCTTCGGTAGAAGCAGCAGCAATATTAGCAGCAGGAGCAGCAGTAGTATCAGAGACACCACCACCATCACCAGCAGCAGCAGCAGCAGCAGCAGCAGCAGCAGCAGCAGCAGCAGCAGCAGCAGCAGCAGCAGCAGCAGCATCAACAGCGGAAGTGACATGGTTAGTTGTAGCAGTAGAAGTAGAAGCATTTTTCTCAGTAACAGCTGCAGCAGCATCAGTAACTGTAACACAGCAGTAGCATTAGAAACAGTACTATGAAAAGCAGAAACAGCAGCAAGAGTAGTTAGTATATTAATGGTATGTGTGACAGTGGTCTCTATGACAGTTTTTTGAAATGACTAAATTTGACTCCGTCCCCCATCCTGAACAACTGTCAAAAATGTTTGACAATCAGTCCATTATGACAGGCTGCCAGGTACTTCTGAAGTGGTCACACTCTATGACTGGCTGCCAGGTACTTCTGAAGTGGTCACACTCAATGACTGGCTGCCAGGTACTTCTCAAGCGGTCACACTATGACTGGCTGTCAGGTACTTCTGAAGTGGTCACACTCTATGACTGGCTGCCAGGTACTTCTCAAGTGGTCACACTCAATGACTGGCTGCCAGGTACTTCTCAAGTGGTCACACTCTATGACTGGCTGCCAGGTACTTCTGAAGTGGTCACACTCAATGACTGGCTGCCAGGTACTTCTCAAGTGGTCACACTCAATGACTGGCTGCCAGGTACTTCTCAATTGGTCACACTCTATGACTGGCTGTCAGGTACTTCTGAAGTGGTCACACTCTATGACTGGCTGCCAGGTACTTCTGAAGTGGTCACACTCTATGACCGGCTGCCAGGTACTTCTCAAGTGGTCACAATTTATAACTGGCTGCCAAGTACATCTGAAGGGGTCACACTCTCTGAACGGCTGTCAGGTACTTCTGAAGTGGTCACACTCAATGACTGGCTGCCAGGTACTTCTGAAGTGGTCACATTCAATGACTGGCTGCCAGGTACTTCTGAAGTGGTCACAATCTATGACTGGCTGCAAGGTACTTTTGAAGTGATCATAATCTATGACCGGCTGCCAGTTACTTCTGAAGTGGTCACAATCTATGACTGGCTGCCAGTTACTTCTAAAGTGGTCACAATCTATGACCAGCTGCCAGATACTTCTGAAGTGGTCACAATATATGACTGGCTGCAGTTACTTCTAAAGTGATCACAATCTATGACCAGCTGCCAGATACTTCTGAAGTGGTCACAATATATGACTGGCTGCCAGTTACTTGTAAAGTGATCACAATCTATGACCAGCTGCCAGATACTTCTAAAGTGATCACAATCTATGACCAGCTGCCAGATACTTCTGAAGTGGTCACAATATATGACTGGCTGCCAGTTACTTCTAAAGTGATCACAATCTATGACCAGCTGCCAGATACTTCTGAAGTGGTCACAATATATGACTGGCTGCCAGTTACTTCTAAAGTGGTCACAATCTATGACCAGCTGTCAGATACTTCTGAAGTGGTCACAATATATGACTGGCTGCCAGTTACTTCTAAAGTGATCACAATCTATGACCAGCTGCCAGATACTTCTGAAGTGGTCACAATATATGACTGGCTGCCAGTTACTTCTAAAGTGATCACAATCTATGACCAGCTGCCAGATACTTCTGAAGTGGTCACAATATATGACTGGCTGCCAGTTACTTCTAAAGTGATCACAATCTATGACCAGCTGCCAGATACTTCTGAAGTGGTCACAATATGTGACTGGCTGCCAGTTACTTCTGAAGTGGTCATAATTTAAGACTGGCTACCAGGTACTTCTGAAGTGGTCACACTCCTTGACAGTCTCAGAACGTATCTTTCTTAATCAGGTATTTTCCAAGGTAGTCCTTTAAGTGGTTGCCAGATATTTTCTTTTTGTTTCCTTCAAATATTTGTTTTTATTTCAGTCATAACATGAGAAGGCTTCATCTAACGAGCTTTAAATTTTCAATTCTGGTGTATGGTAAATAGGCCAAGAATCTAGGAAGAATTGGAATTTAAATCCATTCCCAGCATCCTGGAATGGCCTCCATAACTTTCAAAACCCTGTGAAGCATTGCTTCAAGTGTTCAGAAAAGATGCTTCCTAATTCGTCGATGGTGAAGAGTGAAAGTTTCCTATAAAATTGGCTCATCTTCCAATTTTATGAGTAAAATAGCGTGAACTTTTTATTCCCAATATATCACGTTAAATATATTTGAGTCTGCCTCTCCTTAATGGCTTCATTATTTCATGACTGATGAATATTATTAACTTTAGTATATACGGACAAATTTCTAAATTACTAAATTTCTTTATAAAACTTGGAGCGGCCGGAATCCGTCTGATAACTGGAGAATGTCTCATCCGATCCCCTTCAAATTGTCTGCCCTGAGGTGTTTACCAGAAAGCAAGGTTCGCGTTCTTATTGAGTTGCATATGTGCCAATTTGCCGATTTTATTAATCTAAGATACCGAATTCTAACTAACAACTAAGGAATGGCACGTCTTATCAGTTTCAAAATATTAACTTTGATTCCCTCTGTAAGCAGGATGACGCACTAATGGAAATAAATGGTATAAAATACCGATACAATGGAAAAATAAGCACATAAGCAGTATAATGTGATCCTTTATTGTCTGTGACTTGATAAAGCCCACTGTGTGGGCGAAACGTTGTCAATAAAGGATCACATTATACTGCTTATGTGTTTATTTATCCATGACGCACTAATAGTTTAGACGAAGTGTAAATTTGAAATTTTAGTAAAATTGATCAAAAACTTGGAATCACTGGATTCAGAGCAATTACTTGAAAATACCTTCTCTGAATAGTTCTTAATCTTTCAGTGTTGAACTTCATTAAATGAAACTCGGCTTTCACTTTGAGGTTTGTAACTTTTAAATTGCAAATTATATTAAATACGTCTTCAAACACTGACGTGTTGGTGTGTCTTAACTAAAAGCATTTTTGGACAGAATTTGGGCTTCATAAGTACCAATTCACCATTTTTTATAGAATGCCTTTTATCAAATACAATATAAAAAAACAAATCTGGATTGTAGACAAAATTGAGAAACATTGAAAATTCGCATTTTTATAGGTTTTTTAAACTTCACGAGTTTAACGAACCGTAATTAAATACTAGACGACAAGATGGCAGAGACGTCGATGTGGAGCTACATTGCTCTCGTCCCATCTAACTTGTTCCAAGGTATTCGTGCCTAACTTCAGTGCGCCTTATCCGACTGGGTTCAAATTTTCTACCAGGGTTAATTATTACTAGTTGAAAGTTCGTGGAATAGTTGACAACTGCAGGTGTCATCTTCTCAGTTTTATTTAGACAATTCCCAAAATTGGTTCCTATGATATGACTATAAAAAGCCTCTTCTGATTGGTTGCAAAACTCTTGTATCCTCCACAAAAGAATATTGGTTATATTTTGCATTACATATCTGGATTAAGCATCGTTCAGTAGCAAGAACCTCAATGTTGATGAGGAACTTTCCATCAAAGAAAGTGGACTTTTCCTCTCCTTGCTTGGATCGAATCTGATTGCCTCCCATTCCACTGGGACTATATCACCCCTACGGATTTAGCGTTATCCTCTGATTTAAATATAACAGTTGTAAAAGTTTGATGGGTATAGGCTGTGTAGATTAAGTTTTGTGGGTTTTTGTGTGTAGTAGCTGGACAATGCATCATGTGACTGACTTCAGCATTTTAGTGCTGATGTGTTTTCCCCAAAGGGAGATTTTTCTTAAGATTTAGTTGTGCAAATTTTAGTGAGTCAGTGTTAGTAATCAAGTTAGTGTTTATGAATAACTGGAGAATGTCTCTTCTGATCATAAATATGTTACAGTGTTCAACTTCATTGAATTATCCTAAGTTAAATCTACATAACGTACTTTTATGTGTATGCCCTCAAGACCATTTTATTAAAAAAATTATGATCTTACTTAGAGGAAAGCTGGGACTGATTGTGGCCAGTAGAGAAAATTGAACTATTGCTTTTCCTGCAAAAATTTCTGAGTATTCCATGTGATTAATTTTAACTATTTAACACTGATAACTTGTTCCTGCGACTTCTGAGCTGCTTCAAGGTAGATGTGCTGGTTTATTTTAGGGTTTAGGTCTCTAAGATAACAAGAGAAAATGCCCCTTCAGTTTAGTTTCAAAAGTGGTGTTTCTTAATGATATATTTGAATTAAATATGGGAGTTGTACGTTCTAATATCCCATTTTTTTTGGAAGAAGTTGGGATATTAATTTCCATGTGATGACTTGTGAATGCCTCTTCTGATTTGCTTCAACTCTTCAACGATGATATTTAGCTGCATTACAAACTTACGCCGCACTCTGCGTGCATTGATTACACTACACGGAGATGCCTCTCACGGATACACCAAAATACATCCAATTAATTAATAATCTTAATTAATGAAAAGATGTAATTTTATTTCAGTTGAATATGAGAACCCAAGTGGCATTTTGTTAGCATGTACAACAATTTTTAATCATGTTTAATGATAATATGTAAGAGTTTCACATGATATTCCTTGAATTCAAGGAATGTCATATGTTCTTATTGTAACTCTTTATTCAAAATACACTAACATATAGATCTTTTAATATATATGTGATAAAATACACAGGTAAACAATATTTAGTTAAAAATAAGTTTCATACACAGGAGTAATACATCTGGTGAGCCACACTGACTGGACTTTTTAAGTTATTCAAAGTAATATAATTATCCCTTAGAAAATAAATTTGCATTGTTCCCGAAATAAAATTTGTTTCCTCCACTTAATGACTTTCTCCTCGTCTTCCTTTCCTCCTCCTTCTTCATTCACTTCCTCTCCTCGTCTTCTTCTTCCTCTTCCTTCTTTTTCTCCTCCTCCTCCACCTCCCTCCTCATCTCGCCCACACATTCCATCTGTCAACTCTTATCATCCTGGGGCGACCATCCTCCTTTAACTCCTCCTCTTCCTCCTGTGCATCTCCTCTTCCTCCTCTTGCTGACCTATTATTAGATAACTTGTATAGACATTCCATACAAAGCCATAGCACACCACAACCACACTACCATCACCTCAACCAAAACTAAACCCTCACTACAACTACTACCATGACAACCGTCATCTCCATCAAAACCCCTCCATTATTACAACACCACAACAACTGCCATCTCCATTACATCCCCAACCATCACAAAATCCACCACCACCGCCTCCACTACCACAACCAACCGCATACCACACCTTTACAACTGCCATCCCCATCACAACCCCGACCTCCATTACAATCACACTACAAATGTCATTCCCATCACAATCACTAACATCATGACAACATTGTCTCCAACACCTCTCGTCTTTCTTGAAGGCCTAATTTTTTACAGTCCCACCTTACACACACACCACACACACACACACACACACACACACACACACACACACACACACACACACACACACACACACACACACACACACACACACACACACACACACACACACACGCCCCGATGGCATGGTGGCTAGCGCTCTTGCTTCACGCACGGAGGGCCCGGGTTCAATTCCCGGTGGGGCCGAAACATTTCGAAGTGTTTCGTTACACACACACACACACACACACACACACACACACATACATACATACAACATGCCTAGTGTCTAATCGACATGTGCCTAGGACAAAATGGTAACTAACTAACACACACACGCATGATAAAGCTCATGGAGCAGGTAGAGTGACCTAGTAGCGACGAGTAAAGAGGTGGGGCCAGGAGCTGTGACTCGACCCCGCAACCACAACTAGGTGAGTACACACACACACACACACATCACCTCAAAGACCTAGAAAGACACAAGCTTATAAACGAAAACCAGCACGGTTTCAGGGAAGGAAAATTCTGTGTCACAAACCTACTGGAGTTTTATGACAAGGTAACAGAAGTAAGACACGAGAGAGAGGGGTGGATAGACTGCATTTTCTTGGACTGCAAGTAGGCGTTCGACACAGTTCCTCACAAGAGGTTAATGCAAAACTAGAGGATCAGGCACACGTAATAGGAAAGGCATTGCAATGGATCAGAGAATATCTGACAGGGAGGCAACAACGAGTCATGGTACGTGACGAGGTGTCAGAGTGGGCACCTGTGACGAGTGGGGTTCCACAAGGGTAAGTCTTAGGACCTGTATTGTTTTTGGTATATGTGAATGACATAACGGAAGGGATCGACTCAGAAGTGTCACTGTTTGCCGATGATGTAAAGTTAATGAGAAGAATTAAATCAGTCGAGGATCAGGCAGGACTACAAAGAGACCTGGACAGGCTACAAGCCTGGTCCAGTAACTGGCTCCTTGAATTTAACCCCGCCAAATGTAAAGACATGAAGATCGGGGAAGGGCAAAGAAGACCGCAGACAGAGTATAGTCTAGGTGGCTAAAGACTGCAAATCTCACTCAAGGAAAAAGATCTTGGGGTGAGTATAATACCGAGCACGTCTCCTGAGGCACACATTAATCAGATAACTGCTGGAGCATACGGGCGGCTGGCAAACCTAAGAATAGCGTTCCAATACCTCACTAAGGAATCGTTCAAGACTCTGTACACCATATACGTCAGACCCATACTGGAGTATGCAGCACCAGTTTGGAACCCACACCTGGTCAAGCACGTCAAGAAATTAGAGAAAGTGCAAAGGTTTGCAACAAGACTAGTCCCAGAGCTAAGGGAATTGTCCTACGAAGAAAGGTTAAGGGAAATCTGCCTGACGACACTAGAGGACAGGAGGGTTAGGGGAGACATGATAACGACATATAAAATACTGCGATGAATAGATAAGGTGGACAGAGACAAGATGTTCCAGAGAGGGGACACAGAAACAAGGGGTCACAGTTGGAAGTTGATGACTCTTATGAGTCAAAGGGATGTTAGGAAGTATTTCTTCAGTCATAAAGTTGTCAGGAAGTGGAATAGCCTAGAAAGCGACGTAGTGGAGGCAGGAACCATACATAGTTTTAAGACGAGTTTTGATAAAGCTCATGGAGCAGGGAGAGAGAGGACCTAGTAGCAATCAGTGAAGAGGCGTTGTCTGGAGCTATGACTCGACCCCTGGAACCACAAATAGGTGAGTACAAATACTCCTGGCAAACCTAAGAATAGCATTTCGACATTTAAGTAAGGAGTCATTCACGACCCATACTGGAGTAGGCAGTACCAGTATGGAACCCACACCTGGCCAAACAAGTCAAGAAAATAGAGAAAGTGCAAAAGTTTGCACTTTCTTTAATTTCTTGACTTGAGCTGAGGAGTTTGTCCTACGAGAAGAGGTTAAGGGAACTCAACTTGACAACGCTGGAGGAGAGGAAGGATAGGTGTGACAAGACAACGACATATAAAATATGAGAGGAATTGACAAGGTGGATAGGGACAGAATGTTTCAGAGATGTGACAGCAACAAGGGGTCACAACTGATGAGTCATAGGGATGTTAAGTAGTACTTTTTCAGTCATAAAGTTGTCAGGAAGTGGAACAGTCTGGAGAGTGATGTAGTGGAGGCAAGATCCATACATAGCTTTAAAAAGAGGTATGATAAAGCTCATGGGGCAGGGAAAGAGTGGACCAAATAGTGACCATTGAAGAGGCAGGGCCAAGAGCTATGACTTGACACCTGCAACCACAATTAGTTGAGTACAATTAGGTGACTACACACACACACACACTCTCTCTCTCTCTCTCCCGCTCTCTCTATCTATCCATTTATCTCTTTCTATCTCCCTGCGTCTCTTCCATCTCTGTTTGAAAATCAGTTAGCATCAATAATACGCATAAATATTGCATGAAGTACTCTTACCTAAACTAGGATAATTGATATCTACCATCCTATATATGAGTTCTTTCCACTTGCATCCAGTTCTGACAGTTCTCATTGCGTGTCCCAACCTCACTCTCAAGATAAGATGTATATCTAAAAAAAATAAAAAAAGACTTCTGTAGGAAGATCTTTTACTTTTTTACAATCTTCAAAATCATTCTTGTTCATCCTATGTACGCTGTTATCCACTTCCCCCTTCATCTTCATGAACACGTTTCTCTGCACATCCACGTTCCTCTCACATCTTCATCTCTCAAATGATACTCTTGTGCGAGGATGCCTTCTACCATCATATCCTAATTATTGTTTCAATTGTTGTTTAAAGGATGGACGGGAGATTACATTTAAATACTGTATGAATGATCTTCTTAAAATGCTGTTAATGGATTCAAAATAAAATAAAATAAAGGAAGTTGTTTTTCCAGGAGGAATGTGTTGTGTCTCAGCCAGTGATGAGTGGTTTGTCGACTGACACATCATTATTTATGATTAAAGAAACATAGAAGAAATGTTAATGTGATTACTGTAAAATATATGAAATGAAAACCTTCAAACATTTCCCTTTTTTTTATCCTTATAAATATACTTATATTTTTAATAGGTATTTTTTGATGCATAATGGCCTTAAAAGGGTTTGCACTTCTTAAAGATTTTACCCTTACAAAGAAATTACCCTATATAGACCTAATAAAAGTTTATCTGCATGAGGGTTATACCTTAGAGAGGTACTTTGTAATTCTCAAGGGTATTATAATTTGTATTTTGCTAAATTACTGGGACCCTATAAATTTAATTAGTATTTATAAAATTAATAGTCCTTAAAAATATCTTTTTTTTTTTGCCATAAACTAATTAATAGTGGGCAACTGAGAGAAGATAGTACATCCGGCAAGGAAAGGTAAGGTCATATGTGTCTCAGGTAATAGTACACTTCCCATGCTGGTGATTATCACAACTGAGAGGAGAAAAATAGAGTCAAGCAGTGCAAAGTAGAGGAGTCCTGTCTTAGAATTGAGGAGGGTAAACTGACCGATCAGATATTTTGTTGTGATAATAAGTGTAATGGTTTTCACATGAATGCAGTAGGCATAAAGAGTTATGAATCAAGTTTTATTTGGGAATAAAATATCCCAATAATGATATGTATAGAGGCAAAGAAGCTGTGTATAAAGTAAACAGATGCAAAGCTGAGGATCATCTCCCTCTCCGAACTGTGTTTCAACTAGAATCTTTGTTTAATTAAAGGAGATTGAATATCTTCTATTAAGCAACCATAATAACCCAATTTAGTAATGGAGGATCAATGGAAGAAAATCTTTCTTCAAAGACTCATTGAACTCTCGGGATTGAAAAGAGCTTCCATTGTTGATCGAATAAGCTACTTCAAAGAAACTATTGGGCGACAATAAACATACTCGAGAAGTCATTTTTTGTCTTAAGGGAATTAGAGGCTATAAGTCCTCCAATGATAGAGTGTAGGATACTCACTACAACCCTATTTTCAAAGACATGGCTATGAAAATTAATGAATATTCAAACAGCAATGCATGTGAAAAAAAGAGCTTAAAATTCCAGAACAATATGTGGATGACATATTTCGAGACTGATAGCTGCAAGAGATGATAAATCTGAATAGTATCATTTGTAAGGTATGCATATTTTACAAGAAAGGTATACAATACCGACAATATGAAATTAAGACACATGTGCAACATCATACCCATCTCTTTGGGTATGACCTACTTACACTGGGGAATCCCGCCTACCAGTGACTATGCCCTCGTCTGCTACACGTCCCTTTTAGCTGTCGCCTATTTAAGGTCAAGCCTCCTAACCTGATCTTCATAATCTCCAGACCTACGGTGCTGAATACACCAACTCCAAGGCCGAGGGATTGATTACCTCATCTTTTGTATATAGTTCTACTCTCTTCATATTATGTCCTAGAATTTTGTATTGATAAAGCCACTGGATGGCGAAACGTTTACTATAAAGATACCCAGATGTTGCACATGTGTCTTAATTTCATGCATATTTTAATTCGAATTAAACTATTTTTATTCTTAGTAAAATATTTTTATTCTTAGTAAATCCATTTTTCAGAGTGAATAATGGAAACTGGATACCCCAAGATGGATGGGGAGAGAGCCTGCCTATGAGAGTATGATCATTGTTCTTGAATGGATCTCAGAGAAGAGTGTGTCTTAATACGGAGATTGAAAATGGGACCATTAACCAATTTTGTTATTATTTGAGAAACTGTGAAGGACCTTTGGTGCAGGGATTTTGTGAAACAGCGAGACAACCTTGGTTTCAAGGAGAAAGGATAAGCAATGAGAATGATCAAAAAGAGGTTTCATGAATGAGATATGAACTTGTAGATGTTGATATTGGACAAATCATATATTGGAAAATAATATACACGAGAATTTTAATTCTAAATTATATACAAACAAATAAGATCTGTATATCTAACAGAGATGGTATAATATCACTAGAAGTTATTATCAATCATACTTTACACGAACATTGATTAGTTTATTGCAATTTTTGAACCTAATATATGGGTCAGTGTATTATACGGAATAAATATTTTTTTTTAAATAGGAATATTATTAAAATTGGATGTAATTTTCATGATATTCTGGAAATTTTGTTTTAACTGCTTTCTTATTATGAACTATGTAAGCTGTAGAAGTACTAATAGGTGCATTTTTCTGTGAGATACCTGCGACAGACCCAGTAATCCTCTTTCCTAAATCTTGGACATCAAGATTTCATCTTAGGAGAAAGAAGACCTTCGTAAGTTGACCTCGAGCTATTTTGAAGATTCGAAGGTGATGATTTTACCAAATATGAACGTTGACTAATTCTTCCATGAAGACACCTATATTTTATCTTGTGGACTAATTATATTTCTTCGGTGAAAATTTATCGAATAATTCAGACCCATAGACCAGTGATTTTTATGAATCTTTCATTGTGATTTATCAGCTAAAGATTAAATATCGCCTAATTTCAACTCGCTATTTTCTTTTCATTGTAATGCTTCATTGTAGCTACTTACAGAGTCAATGAAGAACACCTCGCCTTCACTGCCTTACCTGTCACACACCACAGCTCTATATTTTACCTGTGATTACCTATGGCATTATTACTTTTCTCTGATTACTATTGGAACTACACATCGACTCGTAAGGCAAAAATGGCTACAAACTTTTCCTTAGTCTAAAAATAAAGTAACTTTTAATGCATACATTATCACAAAACAAAATAACAGCATACCTTGGTTAAACATATTACCTTTTTGGGATATCCCCCTAGAATATCAACTCGTAACAATCCACCTTAAATTATATATTAGAAGGAATATTGTTCATGTCTAGAAACATAAGGCTTTTACAAAGTATATGTTATCTTCCTGACTATAATACAAAAAAAAAAAACTAGGAAAATGTTCAAAATATTTTTCTAATGATTACCTTAATTAAAATTATATGAGAAAAGAGATAAGAATGGCTTAAATCCTCAATAAGTTGGAGAAAGAGAGAGAGAAAGATATATATATATATATATATATATATATATATATATATATATATATATATATATATATATATATATATATATATATAGAGAGAGAGAGAGAGAGAGAGAGGTAACGAGTAAAGTAGAAAGTCATCTTACTCCTGAAGTTCATAAAAAACATTAACTATGAAACTAAGAGGGAAGAAGCAAAACTGCAATTATTATATATGTATTTACCATTATAAATTAAATAAAAGATCTTATAGTGAGAGAGAGAGAGAGAGAGAGAGAGAGAGAGAGAGAGAGAGAGAGAGAGAGAGAGAGAGAGAGAGAGAGAGAGAGAGAGAGATCATTTATTCCTAGGATGACTAGAGTCTGAAACATGTTCGTACAGCATAATAATATCAGCAAAATAAAGTCAGTTGATCAAATGAAATTGCTGGCGCACAGATGGCTCCAACTTCATCCTGTTCCCTACATGTATGTCTCATAATAATAATAATAATAATAATAATAATAATAATAATAATAATAATAATAATAATAATAATAATAATAATAATAATAATAATAAAAGGTTTTTAAATAAGCTGATGTAGGTAACAGCTCTTAGCTTGTAAATAAAGTTAGGAATCCTTACCCTAAACTTTGTGTAAAAAAAAGAGGGAGAGAGAGAGAAAGAGAGAGTCCAAGAATTGCGAGCTAAGAGCAAAAGAGTTGTGTGTGTGTGTGTGTGTGTGTGTGTGTGTGTGCGTACGTGTTTGTATGTATGTATGTGTGTTTGTGTATGTGTGAACCATAAGGTAGTATAAGATAAAATCTGCAGTCACTTAAAAGAAGACAAACGAATGAGAAATAAGCAGGTTCTGAGGCTAGAAACATAGATAATGATTTAATAAAAAGAGAAGGAAGAAAATAAGAGAGGGATATTGGAAGGATATATAGAACGAAGAGGTAATAAAGGAAAAAAACACGAGTGTGGTCATGAGATATTTTTAAAATAATATTCAATTAACAAAAATGAAGAGAGGAACAGGGAGTAGTTTGGTAGGTGTGAACCATAAGGTAGTATAAGATAAAATCTGCAGTCATTAAAAGAAGACAAACGAATGAAAATAAGCAGGTTTGAACTAAATCATTGAAATGATTCAATACAAAAAGAGAGTGAAAAAATAAGAGAGGGATATTGGAAGGATATATAGAACGAAGAGGTAATAAAGGAAAAAAACACGAGTGTGGTCATGAGATATTTTTAAAATAATATTCAATTAACAAAAATGAAGAGAGGAACAGGGAGATAGAAATAGAGAGAAAGGGAAAAAGGGAGGAGAGAGAAGGATGCTGTGGTCAATTAGTGTAAGAGGAACAGGTGCAAAACTTTACCCGAGAAGGTGTGAACCTAATTTATTGAAAACTTGGTTACCAAGCTACAACAAAGAGAGTGTTGAAAGGGAGAAAGAGAAACTATTGAGAGGGAAAGTTGAGAAAGAGAAAGGTCAGAGAGAGAGAGGTGGAAGGGAGAGTTTGTGAGTATGTACAAGAACAGAATTATAGGGGACTGGCAATGGACGTTATTATTATTATTAGTATTATTATTAGTATTATTATGGGGATCACTAAACCCGTAGGGATTATACAGCCCCTGTAGGGAACTAGAGCACAGATCCAATTCCTAGATCAAGAGCCCCTCACCAGAGTCCAAGAAGGTAAACATGAGGGAGAGTGATACAACAAGATCTCATCATGGTGGTATCAGGTCTAAATGCAAAAGGGACTGAAAATGCAATTAATTATCCACAAAAGTGAGTAAAAATTCCCAGCTATACATGAAAACTATGAAGAATGGAAGAGGACGATGATTTTGGTAAAACAATATGTTAAGAGAATGGAAGAGAGAAGGAATTAGAGATGTTGGAAAACTGAAGGAGAAATAGGAAAATGACAGAGAAAAGCGAAAAAAATGGTAATTTTCAAACATTTTTACAGTAGACATGGAAGGCTATAACCGAAAAAATGAGAATTAGTGTCACCTTGTAATACAGTCTTGTGATAGGTATAGTGAACGGAAGAGATGTAAAGACCACTAATAGTTTGTGGCTTCCTAGAAGTTTAAGGCAATTCACAATGGAAGATGAAGGAAAGCGTGATTAAGTAAATGATGGAAATCATATAACAAAGGCTAAGAGAGGAAGAAAAAAAGCAAGGGAAATACGAGTATCAGCAAATATTACAAGTACAAATAAATTTGATCAAATTTGTTATTCATTAGTTAACAAATTTCATATACATTTATCTAAACAGAAATAGAACAGGATAAAATGACAGCGCAAACTGCAGTTACTAGAGTTAAATGTTGGTTGTGTGTAGGAAGAACAAATATGCTCAACCATCCCCTAAACCCATGATAATGCTCCACCACACTTCCTCCAAGATATCTCAAGACAGAATGATCAAATTATGGTACCCAAATGCATTTATTAGATCACCCAAAGATGGTGAACTGAATGCACAAATAGCAGAAACGACTGAAGACAAAATTGTCATAAAAAAACACAAAACTAATATGAACTAAAATAAATTAAATATTCCCAGCAGGTTTTCAGCAATTTGGAAGGAATGAGGAAACAGGAGATCAGAATACAAGGTATCTCAAGAAACTGAACGAAACCAGAAACTAAATAGGAGATACATTAACGACTAATAGACATAAGGTACTAGTAGTTGTCCTTTATAACGTTCAAGAAGACAGCAGAATTTCGAGTCAGGTGTACAAGCGCATAGCTGGGATATTATAAATGACATCTAGGAAATAACCTGGTAATACTTGAAATCATATAGAAGACCAACTTAGCTAATCTGATGGGAGTGGTGAGGGAGAATTTCATGTATTGTCAATGACATGGTAAGAAAAACAGTAGAGAACGAACTAGAAAGATTGGATTAGCTTTCAGTTTAAATGTCTTAAAGAAAAGGGAAATCAACTATGTGAAAAAAGGGCTCTAGTGATAATGCAATTATGGAAAGACATATACAGAAGGAGAGGGAAGAGCACAACCTAACTAAAAGAGAAGTAACTAAGCCGTAATGAGAACCTTCCTTATTTCAGTACAGTAGAAAGCAAAATGATAGAACTACAATAATTGAGTTTATGGAGTAATTTTTTTTCTTTTAGAAAGTGGTAGTGTGAGGGGCAGATGGAGGAATAGAAATACCATGGTTTATATTTAAAAATGCTGAGGAAATAATAGGGTAGCAAAGAACCATTACTCAAAAGTGAAAAGAGGAGAAGCAATTTCAAAATGACATAGCATCAAAGGCCACGTCAGAACCCAAACAGCCACACATGTACACAAGAAGGATAATGACCTCAAAGGATGAAGTGTTGTGAAGTAAGGGAATAGCTCACTGGGAATGAAAAGATGGGCTGTTGATTCATTGATGGCGCCGGAAAGACTAGCAATGCGATGGAGACCAACAGAGAAGAGGTGAAGAAACTTCTGATTGAACTTCTGCATCATAAGAACTGGAAAGAAGAAGCAGAGGAACATTGCAAATCATTAACAAATAGAGGGTGAAAAAACAGGCAACGATATTCAAAATATTCAAGCAAGGCAATGTAAAAGTAGAGCCAAAGTACAGACTTGCTTCATTAACATGCCTAGTATACAAAGTAATGGAGAAATTATTCATATGTAGAATGGTGGTAAGAAGTTTACACAAATAGCTTTCCAGGACTGGATAAAAATTATAAATCTGTCATTTAAATAATGAAATAAGTACTAAAATGTTCGGTAACTTATATAAAACAAAACTAAATATATGTACATCTTACTAAATATATGCACATCTAACAGCTGGTGGTGTATCACACAAGGTCTGCCGAGTGCAGACCTCGTGTCATGCCATCAGCAGCTGTCAGGTGAAGCCGTACCTTCTAGTTCACAGGAGAGTCACTACACTCTCGTCAATTTATGCTCCGGAGATGAATATAGAGAGCAATAACTCTTCTAATGAGTGGAAAGGTTTACATTCATCAGACTATATTTGTCAGTGCAATATATAACAGGAAGATGTAGATCTGATGGACATAGTTATTCTGAACTCTATATACGCACATATCCTGCAGAGGTGTTCAAAGTCTTCCACTGCGTCATAATTTTCAAGGAGTGAAATTGACTAGAAAAACATCATGGTAGAAACACAAGCAATATTCGGGATGGAGATGAAGTAAATATTATAGTAGCCGCTTTTACGACCTCCCCCATGGGACCTCCCCCATATGATCTCCATGCGTCCTCCACCATGGGACTTCCTCAATGGGACCTCCTCCGTGGGACCTCCTCCATATGACCTCCTCCATGGAGGTCATAGGAAGGTCCCATGGAGATCATGTGGAGGTCCCATGGAGGAAATCCCATGGAGGAGGTCATTTGGAAGAGGTCCCGTGGAGGAGGTCCCATGGAGGAGATCATGTGGGAGAGTTCCCATGGAGGTCCTCCTCCATGGGACCTCCTCCATATGACCTCCTCCATGTGTCCTCCTCCATATGAACCCCTCCATGGGTCCTCCTCTATATGCCTCCTCCATGGGACCTCCTCCATGGGACCTCCTCCATATGATCTTCTCCATGGGACCTCCTCCATGGGACCTCCTCCACATGACCTCAATCGGTCCTCCTCCATGGGACCTCCTCCATATGACCACCTCCATGGGACCTCCTCCATATGACCTCCTTCGTGGGTCCTCCTACATGGACCCTCCTCTATATGACCTCCTTCGTGAGTCATCCTCCATGGACCCTTCTCCATGGGACCTCCTCCACATGACCTCCATGGGTACTCTCCCACATGATTTCCTCCATGGGACCTCCACATGATCTCCATGGGACCTTACTATGACCTCCATGAGACCTCCAAATAACCTCCATGGGACATCCTCCACATGACCTTCAAGGGACTTCCTCAACATAACTTCTTCTATGGGTCCTCATTCACATGACCTCCATGGGACCTCCTCATTGACCTCCTCATGAGACCTCCTCCATGGGACCTCCTCCATGGGACCTCCTCCATTGGACTTCCACCATGGGATCTCCTCCATTGGAACTCTACATGACCACCTCCATGGGACCTCCTTCACAGAACCTCCTCCATGGGACCTTCTCCAAATAACCTCCATGGGACATCCTCCACATGAGCTTCATGGGACCTCCTCTACATGACTTCCATGGGACCTCCTTCATGGAACCTCCTCCATGGAACCTCCTCCACATGACCTCCTCCATGGGACATCCTCCACATGACCTCCATGGGACCTCGTCCACATGACCTCCATGGGACCTCGTTCATAGAACCTCCTCAACATAATCTCCTCCATGAGACCTCCACATGACCTCCTCCATGGGACCACCTCCACATGACCTCTTCCATGGGACTTCCTCCACATGACCTCCTACATGGGACCACCTCCACATGAATTCCTAAATGTGACCTCCCCATGGGACCTCTTCCCCATAACCTCCTCCATAAGATCTCCATACGATCTCGTCCATGCGACCTCCTCCATCCATGGGACTTCCTCCATGAGACCTCCTCCACATGACCTCTTCCATGCGGTTTCCTCCACATGACCTCCTCCGTTGGACCTCCTCCATAGGACCTCCTCCACATGACTTCCTCCACATGACTTCCTCCACATGACTTCCTCCACATGACCTTCACGGAACCTCATCCATGGGATCTTCTCCACATGACCTCCTCCTTGGGACCTCCGCCACATGACTTCCTCCATGGGACCTCCTCCATTGATTCTTCTTCACTCTTCCATAGCTACAGTAACTCCACTACAATACCTCCTCCACAGGACCTTATTCTCTGGATGTTGAATCGAGAAGGTCCACATGATCTCTTCCAATGGAAGTTCTCTACAAGACCATCTTTACAATACCTACAAAGGACCTCCTAAGGATGTTGCCTCGAGGACAGGATGTCCTCCTTCACAGACTGTCAACAGGACCTCTCAAAGACCTTCCTAAAGATCCTCTACTAAGGTGACAGAACCAAGACAATGAGACGGCAGACGGAAGGAAGAGACAAGAAAAGGATAAGAAAGAGCTGGACAAGAAACAGACAAGGAAAGGGAAGACGAGCTAAAATCAAAGGAAGGAAGACAAGGGGATTTGACAAGGTGACTCAGGACAGGATACAAACACTGAGAAGGGTGGACAGGATAAAGATAAGGAAAATAGGGTGATGGGAGGAAGATAGGGAAAAAAGGGAGTGGTGAAAGGCACGGTGGAAGGGGGACAGCAGGAAATAAAGGGAAGGGAGGACAGGAAGAAGATACAGGGAAGAGGGACTTAAGACAGGTGAGAGGGGGGATAGGAGGAAGACACAGGGAAGGGGTACAGGAGGAAGACAAGGTAGAGGGGGTCCCTGGAGAAAGACAAGGAGAGTGGGGGACAGGAGGAAGATCAGCGATTCCAATTGCTTCTTGATCTAGGGTTAGAACCGGCTTTGGCTTGATCCTCTTCAGAGTGTTGGGAGCATCTTCGCCCCTCTCGCCCCCTCTCACCTCCCCTCACCCGCTCCCATCTGCCCACTGCCCACCCCTCCCCTCCACTCATCCTTTCCTTCTTACTCCCGCATCCTCTCCCCCGTCCCCTCACCCTCTTCCTTCCCTCCCTCTCTCTTCCCTCCCCATCTCCCTCTCACTCCACCGCCACACTGCTAATTGGACCCCACTAGCCAGGAATTTAGCTCTGGTTCCTCGGCTTAATTCTCCGCTTTAGTTTTGTTTTAGGGAGAGGAGAGTGGAATAGGTGATCAGCTTTGGTTAGTTTTACTGGTATATCTTAAACAGGTGTGGTTTATTGTTCTTTTAACAACTAATCCGAGTGCCTGAGGTTTTGAATTTAATGCGAGGAGACTCAAATAAAGAAAAAACTATTTTCAGAAAGGAGAAGATAAAGAAACTTAGCGCATTGCTTTCTCTTCATTTTGTTTTCTGGGAAAATAGTTTTTTTCTTGTTCTCTCTCTGTCTCTCTCTCTCTCTCATAATCTCTCTCATATTCTCTCTCTCTCTCTCTCTCTCTCTCTCTCTCAAGCACATACACCCTTCCTCTTCCCTATTTCCCTCTCTCTCCTGATCAAGTCAATTCACTTAGGGTTGCATGACGAATGAAGTTAAAGCCAGCGTGTAGCTGGAGCAGCTCCGCCGGGGCCTTCCACTGATCGCTACACGAATATTAGTCCCTCCTAAAAATTCTTCTCTCTTAACAATGTGGAAAAACGATTTCTGCTTTACCTTGTCTTGAGATGATCTCCTTTTATTTCTTCTCTTAACTAATATGTGTATTTATACCCTGACTAATTTGCTTTGTCTTTTCTTGAGGAAATAAATTTAAAGAATTGCATTAGTAATGTCACATTTCTGATTAATTCCTCACCTAGTTGCAGCCTCCTTGCATTTACTTATACGTACTTATACGTACATTGCTAATACAATTAACACCATATCGCTAATTACAGGGGCACACTATACACATGAAAAACATTCTTTAGGGACTAGGACATGATATAAAGACAAACACATAATGGGGTCTCGTAAATGCTATCCATTGCGAGTATCAACATCTGAAGTCGAGCTCTAAACGTAACAGCTTCTGAGTAAGACTGTCAGAGTGACGGAGTCAGATTGAGATAGAATGCGTGTATAAACTGCTTCATAAAACTTCCTCCATCACTATATCTCATGCCTACGCTTATGATAATACTCTTACTCTACCCTGACCAACCTGGGCCAATCATGTTGCTTCAGCCGCCTACGTCACCTTCCTCCTCCTGGTCACGTGTCCCTCCAAGATAAAAACAAATGAATCCCCATAACAGAACTGGTTTTACCAAGGTCAGATACTGTTAGATCAGAAAATAATGACATTCTAATACTAATAACAAAAAGAAAAACATATTCAACCTGAAAGTACCCTTCCTCTATGAAGGTAATTTTTCGTTCCAAGGACTATTATGGTAACTATTTTCAGGTTATATTTTATGTGATATCCATTTCTCTTTATTACTGGCCTTACCTATTTCTTTTCTTTACCTACAACACCTTGAGAGATTTTATAGTTACTCCGGACATGCGCAGGGGTTAAGATTTACAAAACATACATCTTGGGTGTTGTGGAAACACATGTTAATTAAGCTATAAAAAATTTCAATTATGGACGATTCTGCTACGGCAAAAAAAAAGACAGGTCATATAACAAAGCATCGCCAGCTTTACAAAATGTCTTCCTTTCCTTCCCTCCTTCACCCTTCCCCCCGTTCCTTTCAAAAGCCCAATTAACATTCTTCCTTTCCCCCAAACACATTCATTTCGTGTGGGATACAGGCCATCCTCAGAGAAAGAAATCTTCATATGTAGATAACTCCAGCTCAGCTGGAACTTTTACATTGCTGTACCTATTAAATCCAGATTGAGATGCTTGACGATGTTCTTTTTACCCTATTGAAGTCTCCCAGCTCAGACAGACAAATATCATCACATTATGTATAACACAAAGGCAAGGAGCTATGACACGACCCCTGCAACCACAAATAGGTGAGTACAAAACCAGTGCGAAGGAAAATGACAGTGAAACGTAGCTTGTTTTCGTTCCCACAATGTTACCTTCTCTGCCCCTTCGAAAAGAGCATCTTTCCTCCAACACCCGCAGTGCTCTCCTCATTCTCTTCCCCCGGGTTCCTTCCACGATGGTCGCACGACCATCTATTCTAGCACTGAGTTCATAAATCGGATCCTAAGATGAGCTAACCCCCCATAATGGGCAGCGGTAAAATGGGGTTTCCAAGTCAGGGGAAAGTCTTGAAGCCCATCAATGGAGGTGCAGAAGGTGGGACGAGGGGTGGTCCGTGGTGGGAGGTGGTAATGCAGTGTCCATTCCCCCAATTCTCTCTCTCTCTCTCTCTCTCTCTCTCTCTCTCTCTCTCTCTCTCTCTCTCTCTCTCTCTCTCTCTCTCTCTTCTCTATTATGGCGGTGAAAAGACACCGTCCACCACTCGGCTGTGATTTGTGTTCAGTATGAAAGAGCCTTCATCTACATACTCCGGATTTATGACTTTTGTTGTGGCTGCTTCTCTCGCTCTCTTTCTTTCTCTCTCTCTCTCTCTCTCTCTCTCTCTCTCTCTCTCTCTCTCTCTCTCTCTCTCTCTCTCTCTCTCTCTCTCTCTCTCTCTCTCTCTCTCTCTCTCTCTCTCTCTCTCTCTCTCTCTCTCTCTCTCTCTCGGCAGCAGAAAAATACACTCAACACAAAGAAACTAGCACTGGTATCTACAATATACGAACCCAAGCTGTGTAGACTACCGAAAGCCTGTAACAACGCCCCTGAGAACGAAAGTACGAATATCACAGGGATAATATAAGCAACACCTATACTATACACTAAACAGTTTATACAAGAACTGCAAAGACATCAAATTTACTATCAAAAAAGCCGATCAACACTAGAGGTGCAAGTTTGGAATCTTTTTGAACTGCAACTTTGAATATCATCACACAGAATTCTGACAGTTTGGAGATTTCATAAGTTCTCTCCAAACTTATTCTGTCCAGATCGTGTACAGCCATCACTTAAAGAACAAAAAGGCACCAAAAAAAACGTACATAGGAAAGAGGAGCTTACGATGACGTTTCTGTCCGACTTGGACCATTTACAAAATCGGACCGAAACGTCGAAAGCTCCTCTTTCCTATGTCCGGGATATTTGTGCCATCACTTCACTCCTAACTGCAGTTCCTGTCCTCTGACCTGCTATGTAATGCATAAACTTCGGTTCTCTGTATTGGATTATTATATCAACATCTTTATGTGAGAAACGTGTCCTTAACACATGTCCTAACACCGCAAATATGATTTACTATCATCGTGGTGGTGATGTCTCCATTTAGAACCACTTTCTTGTTTGAAAAAGGTACTTGAATATGTTTGTTTGAAAAAAAATGGATCACATAGCATCCTTAATAGTTTTTATAAAATAAGCTTTCAAATATATGTTATGATTTTTTTATATTACATTCAAATGAAGCGATAAACCCATAGGGATCATATAGCGCTCGGAGAATGGGAGACAATCATGATTGAGGAAAGGAAAGAGAGGATAGCACTGATTCGTTGGATCAAGAACCCTTCACCCGCATCAATGCCCTCCTAAAAGGGTCTTCGAAATAATAATAATGAATATAATAAATACAAAATATATTACAGCTTGCACATGAAGATTATGTTGAGTCGATCTATATTCTTACTAATTTAGACACTGGCTAATTAGAGACTACTCTCACGTGTGAGTTTTATCCTGGTAAACAATGGCTGCCTTATTCTCCCCTCATGAAAGTAGATGTTAAGCTTAATGAAACTCTTTTATCAATTTAATGAATGAATATATAGTTTTCTTTTACTATTTCTGAAATTTACATTGCATAAAAAATCCATATACACATTAATTTCTTCAGACGGCACACTGACTCCATGAACAGTAATTTATATTATTGTAACCACGAACGAGTGGTATTGAATCAATAACAACATTGCGACTCGTTCGTGGTTACAATAATATAAAATACTGCTCATGGAGTAGAATGAAATTAGCTCAGAGGCACCCACACCACCGTATGTCCTCGGATCAAGGTAAAACATCTAGCTCTGGTGGATGCTTGATTCTTAAAGGATTGCGTGGTCCTGTAGGTTAGAGCGTCATGTGGTTTTCGCTCACCATGACACGGGCCAAAACGACATGGGTTCGAATCCTCGGCTAGTCGAAGAGTTGTTATATATATATAATGTGTGGTGTGAATATAATGCAGAGAATTCGGAGTTTGGAAATTAGGAGAAGGTGCGGGATTACCAAAACTATTATCCAGAGAGCTGAGGAGGGGTTGTTGAGGTGGTTCGGACATGCAGAGAGAATGGAACGAGACAGAATGACTTCGAGAGTGTATAAATCTGTAGTGGAGGGAAGGCGGGGTAGGGGTCGGCCTAGGAAAGGTTGGAGGGAGGGGGTAAAGGAAGTTTTGTGTGCGAGGGGCTTGGACTTTCAGCAAGCATGTGTGAGCGTATTTGATAGGAGTGAATGGAGACAAATGGTTTTTAATACTTGACGTGCTGTTGGAGTGTGAGCAAACATTTATGAAGGGATTCAGGACTTGAGTCCTGGATATGGGAAGTACAGTGTCTGCACTCTGAAGGAGGGGTGTTAATGTTGCAGTTTTATAACTGTAGTGTAAAGCACCCATCTGGCAAGACAGTGATGGAGTGAATGATGATGAAAGGTTTTCTTTTTCGGCCACCCTGCCTTGGTGGGAATCGGCCGATGTGTTAATAAAATATATATATATATATATATATATATATATATATATATATATATATATATATATATATATATATATATATATATCAGAGCTCAGGGAAGAAATTTCTAGATTTTTTCCATGAAGTACGTTTGTTCTCTAAAGATAAGGGTCCCAGTTACCACCAGAGATAGTACTGCCCTGTAAAGAGGGATGTATTTGGAAAATATATATATATATAAGAAATGGTAAACAGCCAACTAACCCCTGTGGTTTAGAGCTTCTTTTGATTATAATAATAATAATAAAACAGCCAAATTAAAAAAAAAGAAATGAGTTGTAAATGCAAGAGAGAGAGAGAAAGAGAGAGATTAATGGATGCAACGAGGAGAAATTTCGAGGCGTCAGTGGGTGTCACGTTTAATAATTCACTTAGCAAAACGAAGCAGTTGAGGGAGACAAGGATTTACTAGAGACCAGCAGCACATGACTGCCTTAATGGGGAGAAATACGCAAGGAGACAAAGAGCAAGACATGAGGATAAGGATGACAGTAACAAGGACACAGGAAGATGATAATCAGGACGAAGGGAGATGAAAACAAGGACAGCTTGAGAGGATAACAGGTACACAAGGAGACGATAACAAAAGCGAAAGAAGATGGTAAGAAAGACGCTGGGAGACTATAACAAGGATACAGGGCAATAATAAGAACACAAGAAGATAATAACAAGGTCACAGGAAGATAATAACAAGGACACAGGAAGATAATAACAAGGACACAGAAAGATAATAACAAGGACACAGGAAGATCATAACAAGGACACAGAACAATAAAAACAAAGACACAGGATAATAATATGAACAAAGGAAAGTAATAATGACACAGGAAGATAATAACAATACCTGAAGTAAATCTGGAGTATACCTGGAGAGGGCTTCAGGGCTCAACGCCCCCGCGGTCCGGTCTGTGACCAGACCTCCTGCTGGATCAGAACCTGATCAACCAGGCTGTTACTGCTGCCCGCACGCAGACCGACGTACGAACCACAGCCCGGCTGATCAGGTACTGACTTTAGGTGCTTGTCCAGCGCCTTCTTGAAAACAGCAAGGGATCTATTGGTAATTCCCTTATGTATGCTGGGAGGCAGTTGAACAGTCTTGGGCCCCTGACACTTATTTTGTTGTCTCTTAGCGTACTCGTGGCGCCCCTGCCATTCATTGGGGGGATGTTGCACCGCCTGCCAAGTCTTTTGCTTTCGTTGGGAGTGATTTTTGTGTGCAAATTTGGGACTAGTCCTAGGATTATCAAAGTGTAAATAATCTTATATCTTTCTCGCCTGTGTTCCAGGGAATACAAAAAAGGGACTTCAATCGTTTCCAGTAGTGCTTTGTCGTATTTATGCGTGCCGTGAAAGTTATCTGCACATTCTCTAGGGCTGCAATTTCGCCTGCCTTGAAAGGGGCCGTTAGTATTCAGTAATATTCCATCCTAGAGAGAACAAGCGATTTGAAGAGAACGAAGGTAATAAAACAAAAAGTACGAAATTTGATGGAAACTGATATGTTTTTGCAAATTTTGCGGTGTCAGCGATATTTACGCATCGGCGATTTTGCCCACTTTGAGTCCTATTTTAGGTCAATTACATTGTTCCAGTAGACAAATTTTTTAGCTATTTCACTATTATGTCTTCTAACTTATCGACTGAGCACAAGAAACCACCCAATGAACTATTTCAACTACCCCCTAAAGTGGTCAGAAATTGGTAATTTTTGCCAGTTTTACACAAATTTCAAAGTATTCCACTTTCAATATATTGTCCAGAATAAACAATGGAGGCATTCCTGACATTAGAGTAACATTTCCTCTGTTCATTAGTTACGTTCTCAGGCTTTTCATATGAATTCCATTTTGATTTTTTATTCACACAAATTTTTATTCACACACACAAAAAAGATTTACTGTTTTGCAGTAATAAATGTATAAATAATATTAGCGAATTTGTGAATGCATATTAGAGCCACCAGTTGGACATGTATCGGATGAGTGACGTGATTTGTTTACTCTTGAATATCGGCAAAAATCGGACATTACCGCTATTTTGAACTCAATTTCAAGCTATTTTCATTCCTGAAACCAATCAAAATCATCTCTATTTCTGTAATGTATTTTCCGTTTTATCAAATGAGCACAGGAAGCCGATAATACAACCATAAACACCATACAAAAATACACTGCAAAATTGCTGTTTTTAAACCCCCCCAAAAAAATAATTTTTTTCTCATTATGCATTATGTGCTGCAGGATATTTTTCATATGGTGCAAAATATTAAGCATAGACCCAATCTCTCATATTTAGGCTTAAATTTATCGCTCACAGCTTATCTGAGTGAGCTGATCTCATGGCATAGTACTATGGCATCGTTAGTGCCATAATACTACGGCACAGACAATGAAAGGGTAAAGCGCCCCAGAGCGATTATTATTATTATTATGAATATTGCCAGTGACATACCCTGTTCATTGAGTTTAACAAGGACATAGGAAGATAATAACAAGGGCACAACCATGAGAAGAAAAGACAGGATGGGAAACAAACAATATATTTAATCATAATTCTTAAAGTGGTGAAGGGGTAAGCCAGCGGAAGGCCTCAGTTAGATGACCAAAACCTTCAGTGGCGGGTAATCATATGACTAAAACCCTCATCAGGAAACAGTTATCCTGTTTCCTGAATAATCTTACCTAACGTAACCTAACTTCCTATCCCAACATCAGGGTCATTAAACTTGACGAGTACGTTAATTCCTAAGACACATCAAAGGAAACTTAATATTTTTTACACTTAGTGATACATACCTATCGACTACATGATGGTCAATTAGACTGCATGTCTCCTGTACACCACCAGTCAAAAATACTTTAATACCTGTGAAACGGATTAAAGTAAATGTTTAATGTGTATACTCAAAAAGATATATGCCTCTCGGGATATATAATTTAGATTGTTATATGCTATTCACCGATGATTATATAAAAAAGTCAATTTAAGTCTGTGTTCCATGTGCACCACCAAGAACGTTCCAATAATATATATTTGGATTAAAGTAATCTCTGGGTATAACCATGCTGATCTATACATCCCTACAAGTGCATACACAGTTGCTCTCACTGAATGTAAATTACGAGCGACATACTCAACAGAACTGATAAAATGGGAGGTTATATTGGTTGGTTAATTTGGTTTATTTCCTAAGAGCCTCGGCGCAGGAAACGAGGTCACTGCCAGTCATGGATACTTTAATCACTTATATAGGCCTATGGTGATTTAGGTAAACTGAAGTGTATTTACTGTACAGTATTCTGAGATGTACATCCCTCTACGAGTATATGAACTGATACTCTCACTGCGCATACAACGAAACAGATATATATATACTCATCGGAATATATACAAAATACGGGGTCATATATAATTCTATCTTAAGTATAGAGTACACACGGTATTGTCATAAATGTTAGAACGTCGACAAACATTTAGATTAATTGATTTTAACATATTTCTAACTTGAAAAATCTGAAATAAAAGTGATATTTAAAAAAAAAAGTTGTACTGAGAAACGACAAAATTTGAAAGAAGGGAAGAGGATTTACAACACTGGTGAAACAAATTTTGAAAACAACTGAAATTCAATTTAAAAATGTGTATAACAGAAAAAAAATCCGTAGAGAATGGTATCACAGAGAACAAATATTACCGATTGACATATGTAATCCACAGTATAATAGTACTTGGAATAGGGAAGCTAGATACACACATGCAAACACCCACTATTACAAATACTAAGAATGGGCTTGTAAAGTAAGTAATGGGCCGTAGAGTAAGTCCTTCGACAAGGAACAACCTCAAATATTAAGGGTATTTCTGACTGCCTGTATATTCCCTCCACCGTTATTTACAATATATATGCAAAGTGCAATACAACAGCAAGATGTTAATGAGAGAGCAAATTAAGTTCAGTCACTGCAATTGGCTTTTCACCTGGTGGCTAAAGCTCTCTCTTCACACGGTGAGGGTCCGGGTTCGATTCCCGGCTAGAGTAGAAACATTGGGCGTGTTTACTTACACCAGTTGTTTCCCATCAGTAAAATAGGTACCTGGGTGTTAGTCGACTGATGTGGGTCGCATCCTGGGACAAAACTGACCTAATTTGCCCGAAATACTCTGCATAACAAGCGGCTTTCTATATAGTAGTATGTCAGTGATGTCAGCTAGGTCTGTATACCTTGTACATGTACTTGTAGAAATGAAGATATTATTATTATTACAAGATAGACCAGTATGTGTGTACTCAGTTCTCTACTGACGGTCTGACATCAACCTGAGTGGTAAATATAACATCATTTCGGCGGGAGTCAAGTTCTCACCCAAATGCTTGGTGTAAAAAGCTGACAGCGAATCAGATTGGCTGGGGGCCCCAGCAGCCACACCATCCTAACTGCCAGTTTGATTGGGTCAGAGGCAATGCAAAAAGTGGTTGTATGATGGAGGCGAGAAACTGTAACATAGTTGGCACACGCCACACCTCCACCCCCCGAGCACTGTTACAGCTGGGGTACATTGTATCTCTTAGATGTGTATTGTGCAACCATGGTATACAAAACACACTAGCTAATGGGGCCGCCACTAGCTTTTTGTAAATACTTATAAGACCAAGACACTGTCACAGCAGGACAGGAAGCTAACAGAGGTCCAAGACACTTTCGGATGGTAGCAATGTGTCCCTTCTCCAAATATATATATATATATATATATATATATATATATATATATATATATATATATATATATATATATATACATGTATATAATGTCGTGCCGAATAGGTAAAACAGGTCAATTAGTAACAAGTCATTTAAAATTAAGTCCTTTCTAAAATTTTCTCTTATACGTTTAAAGATATTTTTTTCATTTATGTTAATGTAAAAATTATTAATTTTGTATCAGAAGAACCTTAGAAAACTTTCCTAACCTTATTATAACAAGCGTAATTTAATTTAGCCTATTCCAACTAAATATATTTTAAATAAGTTTACAATAATTTAATAATAAACATCATTCGCCACCCAGCTCTGGTTGTGTGCGGGTGTGCGGCGCTCTGACCTGACCCCTTGTGGTACTCGACTACAACTTGGTTTTCAGTCAAACATAGCGGTAGCCGGAAGAAGACGACTGAACACTGTCTGCATTGACTTAGTGACGGGTGTTCTACACCCAGCTACGGCCGGGACCGTCTTACCTACTATTCTGAGAGACGTATATGGTATTGAAACTGTGGATTTGTACGGCGTAGCGTTGAATGGGATCAACAGGGTCTTCGTGAAACTTCTGACTGTGGAGGTGTACGAGAGGATTGTTGACCGTTATCAAGATAAGGTGTACACCGTGCATGCAGGCCTACAAGTCCGCCTGAAGGATGTGTCAAGAACTTACACGTGGGTACGTGTTAAGAATGTCCCATTTGAGTGTGATTCTGTGGACATCAGTGACGTCTTCAGCGCATACGGGATAATTCATGCAGCTACCCCAGGGAAGTAGAGTGAGGGCCCATTGGTGGGGCTTTTTGAGGGGTCTTTCACTTTAAAGATGACTCTCAGGCATCCCATTCCGTCTTACGTTGTCTTGTCTGAATTCTGAACACAGGTGTATGTCACCTACACGGAGCAACGTAGGACATGTAGATTGTGCGGTGCCTATGATCATGTAGCTGCAGAATGTATGAAGAGAACGGTCCCACGAGCGGATGCTGAACACCGTGGAAGGGCAGTGCAGGTGATTGGAGGTGTGCAGGAGGCAGCAGAAACGAGGGAGAAACAACCGAAACTATGGAGTGAAATAGTTGAGGGCTCAGCGGAAGTGTGTCAGACGCTGACAAAGGAATCGGTGCCACTGGTGGATGCCAGTGGTATTGCTGGTGAGGGCCCTGAGGTGGATAAGCTCCTGGAGCAAGTGCTATAGGATATGTTGGATGATCCATTGCCAGTGTTGAGTGTAGGCATCAATGATGGTTTAGAGGACAATGTGGATATGGTGGAAGAATTGGTGAGTGCCAGTTTGGAGGAACAAATTTTGGTGAAGGAAACGGTGCAGGTGGAGGTACATCAGCCTGAGAGTGCAGGTAGTGTGGAAGTGGTGCATAGGACCCGTAAGAGGTCAGGCACATCGTCTGAGTGTGAAGATGTGTTAACCCCAGCGCAGAGGACTTGTAAAAAACCTTTGGTGGAAGTTGCAAAGAAGGACTTAGGAGTGTTGCAAGATAGGGGACATGTCAAGGGAGGGAAGCAGGTGGGTAAGTTAGTAGGTAAGGGGAAGTCAGGTTCGCAGCTTCCACCTAGGCCAAAGGGCAAACCCTTGTCTTTGCTTTCAGGTTTTTAACAATTAACGTAAATGGGTTGAGAGATGAAATTAAGAGGGCGTGGGTAGAGTGTATGCTTAGACGGTATGGTGTGACTGTTGTTTTTATACAGGAACATAACTATAGGTGTGGACGGGAGTTACGTTTGAAGGGATATAAGGTGTTTGCTGGATCGTCGACTAGGTTAAAGGGTGGGGTGGCGGTAGCAGTGGCGGTGTCAAGCCCTTTTAAATTATTGGCGTGGGAGGAGTGTGGGGGGTAGGATAGTAAGAGTGGAGGGTGAGTGGGGGGTGAGGGTTTGTTTTCTAGGTATTTACATGCCAGCGGAGAATTCTAGACAGGTGAAAGTGGATTTCGTGAGGGAGTATATGATTTATGCTTGTAGGGATTTGCTGGGCGTCGCAGTTGTCGGGGGTGATTTCAATTGCGTCATTAGGGAAAGGGATGTTGAGCCTAGGGGTGGGGGGGGGTGTTGGTGGCTTTGCGAGATTTACTTAGATGTGCGGGGCTGAGGGACGTGGTTGGGGTGGAAGGAGTGGGGGAGCATACTTTTGTTCGGAAGGGGTATGGGGCAAGGCTGGACCACTTTTATGTAATGGGGAGTGGAGTGGTCGGTAGGGTTCAATATTTAGATGTAGGTTTCACAGATCACAGGGGAGTTTTAGTGGAGGTGGATTGGGAGGGCATGGCTCGGTGGTTTCAGGGTTACTGGAAGTTAAACGTCCAGTTATTAAGGGGTGAGGACAAAAGGGTTGAGTTCAGTGATTGGTGGAGTAGGATATGGGAGGGGGGACCGGGTGAGGAAGGTTTGGTGGATTGGTGGGTAGCTGTTGGCAAGCAGCGCATACGAGCTTATTATCAGAGATTGGGTAAAGAAGAGGCAGGTTGCCGTTTTGGTATGCAAAATTACATAGAGGGGTTGTTGCAAGAATGTTATATAAAAGGGGGACACAGAATGACTGAGGAGATTAGGGCTTTGAAGGACAGGTTGGTGGGTATACAGAATGAGAGGTTTGGGGCGTGTAGGCTGAAAGCTGGAATGGATGATGTGTTATGGGGGGACGTACCCTCCAAATATGTGTTGGGGAAGTGTAGGACACACAGGGATAGGATGACTGTGGAGTATTTGGAGGTGGAAGAGCGTTTGGAGAGCTACGAGAAGGTTATGAGGATTCGAAGCACAGAAGGAATGAATGTATACATGGACAAGTGGTACGCAAAACATATGGGTAGTGTGGGGGTTGGTGGGGGGGGAGAGGTTTGCTTATGGGGGATTGTGGAGAGATTGGAAAGGGGTGATAGGGAATGTTTGGGGGGAATAATTAGTGAGCAGGAGGTGTGGGATGCTGTGGATGGTCTAAGTAAGCGCCAGGAATAGACAGTATAGCGAATGAGTTTTATAAGGAGAATTGGGATGTACTGAGGGATTGTTTGGTGGGAGTGATGAATTGTATGAAAGGGGCAGGGGTGATGGGGAGGGATATGGGTATGGGAGTAGTGGTATTGGTGAGGAAGGCGAAGGTGGGTGATACGTTAGGTAATTATAGACCGTTAGTCCTCATGAATACAGATTATAAAATATTTGCGAAGATTTTAGGCAATAGATTAAAGCGAGTACTAGGAGGAGTGATTGCAGAGGGGCAGGGTGGGATTCCGGGTAGGAGTGTGGTGAGAGGTCAGGAGCGTATTCGGGAGTTTATTGAAAGGGGGGTAGGAGGAGGGATACTAGCTTTGGATTGGAAAGGAGCATATGACAGTGTGGAAAAGGAGAGTCTGTTTGAGATTATGGAGCGACAGGGTTTTGGTGTGGAAGTGATAAGTTGGGTGAGGGCTTTGTATAAAGGGGCTTGTGTGAGGGTACAAGTGAATGGCAGGTTGGGGAACGTGGTGCAGATGGAACGAGGTCTGTGGCAGGGTTGTCCTCTGTCGCAGATCTTGTTCGCATGTTTGCAGGATCCTTTCTATAGATTAGTGGGGGATGGGGTAGAGCTAGGTAGGGGGGGAGGGAATCACGAACATCATGGGGTACGTTGACGACACCATGGTGCTAGTGTGTCAAGAGGTGGGTTTGGCGCAGGTGGGAACGATCATAGGCTTATTCTGTACGGCAACAGGGATGGAGGTGGGTTCTTGGGTGGGAGGGAGGTTGGGGCAGAGGTATGGCTGGAATGTAGTGGACAGTGTGAAAATTTGCGGTATAGTGTACATACGGGATCAGATAGGTGCTAGGGAGGTGAATTCGAGTCAGGTGGTGAAGAGAGCGAAGGAGCGTATGAATGGCTGGCAAGTAGGAGAGCTTACTTTGAGGCAGAGGGTTATTGCAGTAAATACTATGATTTATAGTAGGATTTGGTATGTGGCAACTATTTATCCTTTATTAAGTAGAGATGTGAAAGAATTGGAGGGCAGAGTGTTTAAGTACATTTGGGCGAATGGTAGACACTGGCTGAGGAAAGATATAGTGCGAAAGAGGGTTGCCTTGGGTGGGTTGGGTCTGATATGGTTGGAAAGAAGGTTGTTATATGTGAATGTTAAACGTTGTTTGGTGAGGAGGGATGGATTAAGGGGGCATGGGGAGGACCGGGTGGGGGGGTGTTGCGGGAGGTGAGTGAATGGTGGGAGGGTAGGGATTTAGTATATTGTAGGGATTGGCTAAGGAGTATGTTGGTTATGTCGGAGCCGCAAAAGTTGCGGGTTTCAGTTATGATGCGGTTAGGTGTTGAATAGGTGGTGGAAGGGGTGGCATTTTATCCGGTTTATGATTATGGGGGATTTGGGAGGGGTTCAAGGGTTTGAGGTTGAAGGGGAGGGACCGTGAGCAGATGTACAGATTCTTACATGGAGCAGTGGCGTCACGGGAGGTATTATTTAGAATGGGTTTAGTGAAAGATGGTAGGTGTGAGAGGTGTGGATTGCTAGAGTCAGTGTTGCATGGGATATATTTTTGCGAGGCTCTGGATAGGGTATGCGGGTGGATGGGGGGTGCTCAGAAAACTAGGGGGAGTTCCGTTGTTGTGTGCATTGTTTCTGGATTTTGGTGGGTGAGTAATAGGGATAAGGGAGGGTTATTGTATTGTATGGTGGACTTTGTGTGTGTGTCTTGGAAACTGAGGGAAGTGGGTATTGCATAAAGGGTTAGGGCACTGGCTGCTTGTATGTACTGTACCAAGTGTAGGAATCGTATGTTATATGGGATGGGTTGGGAGGCCACCTTTTCGGAGGCTTATAGAAATTTGAGTGTTAGGGAATTATTGGAGGCATGGTAGGGGTTTAAATGGGCTTGACCTGCTGGTGGGTAGTTGGGGGGCATGTATGTGTTTGGGTGTGACAATATAGGTGAGCTAGGGGTGTGTCTCTGTTGAGGGGGGTGGGGAGTGGGAGGGGGGGTGACAGGGCGTCGGAGGACTTAGTGTCCTTTTTGGACTTGGGTAGACAGGTGACGGTATGGGAGTTTTCGGATGATTGCATGTGGAAGGAAGTAGGGGTGGGGGTGAAGAGGTAGTTCAGGGGATGGGCAAGGTTTTGGCCTGGGTTCGGGAGCCGGGGGAGGTTTTTGAGTGTATGTGGAATGAGGTTTTAGTGTTTTACCTGTGGTATGTTCAGGTACTGAAACATGTGTAGAGAGTTCCATAGATTTACAGTGGTATGATCACTGGTGTGTTGAGTCTGATAAAGACATATATGCTATTTGTTAGTGGTTAGAGCTTACGGTTGTAAGCTTTATAAGTGGTATGGTTGGCCTTGCTAGGCACCATAATATATTTTTGTATGTAATTTTGTCATTTATAAATGTTCCTTGATGGTTTTTGACAGGGTGCGCCTGTTAGGGATTGTATTGGTGTGTGGCAGTATTGTCATGGTGCATAATTGCGTGAATTAATGTCATGTCTTTATTGTACATTTTTTTCCTGCACAAGGGCGTTAGACCTTGTATCGGGGTGTATAAGAAACATTTGCATGTGTGGGTAGGTGTGTATATTGTGTACTTATGTATACGTGTTCTGGGAACGGGTTTATGTCCTTTGTAGAGGGCAGGATATTAGCAGGTATTATATTTGTACACCTGTTTAAAAATTTAGTATATTGGTGTTGTAATGTTGTAAGTTGCAATTTTGGTATGTATGACGCCTCAACAGTGTATAATTGAGGTTGGGTAGGGGGATTGCCCCATTGGTTCACTTTGTGTTTGGGTTTAGTCCCAACGGGTATCGCGGCTTTACTTGTATTGGGGGTAATTGTTATACATAAGGTGTTTTGAATTTTCTTAAGGTATCAGTGGTAGGTACCTTCTTATTTTTGGGATTATTGTTGTATGGCTAAATTTAGTATTAGGTTTAATGTTAATACATTCATTAATGTAATGTCACATTTTGTAAATTGATGATATATGGTATAGGGGTTGGGGTATGTGACATAATATTATTGCAGGTGCAGGATTGGTTGTTTATGTTAGGGGATTAAGAGTTACGGTTTTGTTTTTGGCATGTTTTTTTTATATGCATTTTATGTATTTATTGGCAAAATAATAAAATGTAAAAAAAAAATAATAATAAACAAACTCATTGAAATATATTTTTTCGTTAGGTTCAGAATGATTTTTGCAAAATTATTGCATACACAAATTTTCGTTTGCCTTATTCGGCAAGAAGAGCGTTGCTATTTAATCCAAAATCGCAAGTTTTACCTATTCGGCACGACAGGTATATATAAGTATATATCATTTAACAAGGGGAAAAATAGCATAAAGCTACTCAGTAAAACAATGTATACATATGCCTGGAGTATACCTGGAGGGGGTTTCGAGGGTCAATGTCCCTGCGGCATTGTCCGTGACCAAGCCTAGTGGTGGATCAGGACCTGAGTAACCAGGCTGCTCCTGCTGGCTGCACATAAACCGACGTACGAACTACAACCCTGCTAGTCAAGAACTGACTTTAGGTGCCTGTCCAGCGCCTTCTTGAAGACAGTCAGGGGTCTGTTGGTAATCCCCCTTATGTATGCTGGGAGGCAGTTGAACAGTCTTGGGCCCCTGACACTTACTGTGTTGTCTCTTAGCGCACTCGTGGCTTCCCTGCTTTTCAGTGGAGGATGTTGTATCTCCTTTCAAGTCTTTTGCTTTTGTTGGGAGTAATTTTCGTGTGCAAATTTGGGACTAGTCCCTCTAGGATTTTTCAGGTGTATATTATCATGTATCTTTCTCGACTCCATTCCAGGGAGAACAAATGAATAAATATAAATATACCCTTACAAAGCTAACAACCCCTTGAGGGTGAGTTTACCACCACAATATCCTTCCCTGAAATGTAGAGTGTCGCAAAAACCATGTAAATTGTGAAACTTCTGATACTGAATTTTATAAGTTTGTAGAGCTTTCTTTCTTGTTTCATTTTATTATACCTGATTCTGTCTGTCATCTTATGCAGTACCACAACCACTCTACCTTACACTACTTCCCCACGCGCACTCTACCTTACACTACTTCCCCACGCGCACTCTACCTTACACTACTTCCCCACGCGCACTCTACCTTACACTACTTCCCCACGCGCACTCTACCTTACACTACTTCCCCACGCGCACTCTACCGTACACTACTTCCCCACGCGCACTCTACCACACTACTTCCCCACGCGCACTCTACCTTACACTACTTCCCCACGCGCACTCTACCTTACACTACTTCCCCACGCGCACTCTACCGTACACTACTTCCCCACGCGGGGATGTGGATAGTGGTGAGTAGTACCTGACTCCCTCTCTAACAGTGAAGTCATGGACAGGTTTTTCCACCTCTACTCGTTGTTATAACAGTGCATAACTCTTGACGAGGCACTGGCTGCAATGTAAGGCACTGGCTGTAATGTAAGCACTGGCTGCAATGTAAGCACTGGCTGCAATCAGTGCACTGAGCTGCAATGTAAGGCACTGGCTGCAATGTAAGGCACTGGCTGTAATGTAAGCACTGGCTGCAATGTAAGCACTGGCTGCAATGTAAGCACTGGCTGCAATGTAAGCACTGGCTGCAATGTAAGGCACTGGCTGCAATGTAAGGCACTGGCTACAATGTAAGCACTGGCTGCAATGTAAGCACTGGCTGCAATGTAAGCACTGGCTGCAATGTAAGCACTGGCTGCAATGTAAGGCACTGGCTGCAATGATAAGGCACTGGCTGCAATGTAAGCACTGGCTGCAATGTAAGCACTGGCTGCAATGTAAGGCACTGGCTGCAATGTAAGCACTGGCTGCAATGTAAGCACTGGCTGCAATGTAAGGCACTGGCTGCAATGTAAGCACTGGCTGCAATGTAAGCACTGGCTGCAATGTAAGGCACTGGCTGCAATGTAAGCACTGGCTGCAATGTAAGCACTGGCTGCAATGTAAGGCACTGGCTGCAATGTAAGCACTGGCTGCAATGTAAGCACTGGCTGCAATGTAAGGCACTGGCTGCAATGTAAGCACTGGCTGCAATGTAAGCACTGGCTGCAATGTAAGGCACTGGCTGCAATGTAAGCACTGGCTGCAATGTAAGCACTGGCTGCAATGTAAGGCACTGGCTGCAATGTAAGCACTGGCTGCAATGTAAGCACTGGCTGCAATGTAAGGCACTGGCTGCAATGTAAGCACTGGCTGCAATGTAAGCACTGGCTGCAATGTAAGGCACTGACTGCAATGTAAGCACTGGCTGCAATGTAAGCACTGGCTGCAATGTAAGCACTGGCTGCAATGTAAGCACTGGCTGCAATGTAAGCACTGGCTGCAATGTAAGCACTGGCTGCAATGTAAGCACTGGCTGCAATGTAAGCACTGGCTGCAATGTAAGGCACTGGCTGCAATGTAAGCACTGGCTGCAATGTAAGCACTGGCTGCAATGTAAGGCACTGGCTGCAATGTAAGCACTGGCTGCAATGTAAGCACTGGCTGCAATGTAAGGCACTGGCTGCAATGTAAGCACTGGCTGCAATGTAAGCACTGGCTGCAATGTAAGGCACTGGCTGCAATGTAAGCACTGGCTGCAATGTAAGCACTGGCTGCAATGTAAGCACTGGATGCAATGTAAGCACTGGCTGCAATGTAAGCACTGGCTGCAATGTAAGCACTGGCTGCAATGTAAGCACTGGCTGCAATGTAAGCACTGGCTGCAATGTAAGCACTGGCTGCAATGTAAGCACTGGCTGCAATGTAAGCACTGGCTGCAATGTAAGCACTGGCTGCAATGTAAGCACTGGCTGCAATGTAAGCACTGGCTGCAATGTAAGGCACTGGCTGCAATGTAAGCACTGGCTGCAATGTAAGCACTGGCTGCAATGTAAGGCACTGGCTGCAATGTAAGCACTGGCTGCAGTGTAAGCACTGGCTGCAATGTAAGCACTGGCTGCAATGTAAGCACTGGCTGCAATGTAAGCACTGGCTGCAATGTAAGCACTGGCTGCAATGTAAGCACTGGCTGCAATGTAAGCACTGGCTGCAATGTAAGCACTGGCTGCAGTGTAAGCACTGGCTGCAATGTAAGCACTGGCTGCAATGTAAGCACTGGCTGCAGTGTAAGCACTGGCTGCAATGTAAGCACTGGCTGCAATGTAAGCACTGGCTGCAATGTAAGCACTGGCTGCAATGTAAGCACTGGCTGCAATGTAAGGCACTGGCTGCAATGTAAGCACTGGCTGCAATGTAAGCACTGGCTGCAATGTAAGGCACTGGCTGCAATGTAAGGACTGGCTGCAATGTAAGGCACTGGCTGCAATGTAAGGACTGGCTGCAATGTAAGCACTGGCTGCAATGTTAACACCTACAGCAGGTTCTTCTCAGCTCTATATTGCTTATTTGTTATTTTGTCTCATAGCTCTTTTGAGATTATCTTGCATCTGTGTGTGTACTCACCTAATTTTACTCACCTAATTGTAGCTGCATGGGTCGATTTATAGCTCCTGGGCCTGCCACTTCACTGGTCGAACTTCACTGGCGTGTTTGTGTGTGTGTTTGAGTATGTATGTGCGTGTTTGTGTGAGTACGCATGTGTGTGTGTGTGTGTGAGTGTGTGTGTGTGTACTCACCTAGTTGTGGTTGCAGGGGTCGATTCATAGCTCCTGGCCCCGCCTCTTCACTGGCCGCTACTGTGTGTGTGTGTGTGTGTGTTTACCAGTGAGGTAGTGAGATATATGTGGTTGCAGGGTCGGGTAACAGTTCCTGGCCCGTTTCTTCGCTGGTCGCTACTAGGTCCACCAATGCAAACTTTTGTACTTGTTTCTCCATTATATGGTTGATGTACGCCTCAGAGAATATGCTCGGTATGATCTCACCCAGAAGGTCCTTGCGGTCTTCTTTGCCCTTCCCCAAGCTTCACAATTAGTGGGGTTAAACTCCAAGAGCCACTTGTCAGACCAAGCCTTTAACCTGTCCTGATCCCTTGGAGCCTTTCCTGGCCCTCGTCCGACTGTATTCTCCTTATTAGTTTCATGGGGGTTTAAAGTTTCTTGTGGTACTGCCCACCTATTGAGCACTACAGCCTGAACACTTAAGTAAACAACACTGAATCTCAGGTCACAGAGCAGAGGATCCAATCTCTTTAATACCATTCGAATGTTATGCTGATTAATGAACAGAAATTGAAAGTTAATCTTTGGAAATGAGTTCCTTTATATATTGCGCAATTCTTTAAGAATGGAAAAACCTAAATTTCCGTAACAAGGCAGTTTGATGTTTTGTAGGTTACGGGATGTGACGTAAATTGGTCATTAAAACGCTTTTTCAATACTCTATAAAATAGTTAACTTGGATAAATATTTTGTTGGAAATAATTCAACAATTATTTAACTTTAATACTAAATATATCATCGCCTAAACATTCATCATAAGGCCAACATATAAAAATTCTAATTCTATTATTTTTAAATAGTTTAGGAAAAAAGTAAGATAATTTAAACCCAGGCCAATAAACGTCGCTTTTCTATATACAATAGTTTTAAATATACAATTATTATCAGTTTTCAGAGTGTTTCGAAATGCCAGCTTGGAATTTTCTTCAAATTCACGAGTAAATTTCATGTTAACATGTCTAGAGTTAAGAAATGTTACATTTTCGGTTAGTTTCGAGTGAAGTTTCTCATTTACCTCAGAACGTATTCAAGAGGATCGTCTTCATGTGTAATGAAGCTGAAGAACTTGTAAACAACGAGCGAATGTTCTTGCGGGAGGGAACGTTTGTGTTAAACGTTGAAGTTGTTTCAGGGAAAGAGAGGAAACGTTTGTGAGGTGTTGCAGGTAGTGAGATATGAAACGTCTTTAAGGTGTTGCCGCTGGTGAGATATTTGTGAGGTGTTCCAGGTGGCGAAATATGAAACGTTTGACAGGTGAGTGTGATGGATCTTGAGGAAAAAGACTAAATGCTTTTAAGGTGAATGTAAGTGTTGCAGTTGATGAGTAACAAAATGTTTGTTAGGTGTGATGAATGAAAAGTATGATGACATGAATGAAAAGTATGATGACATGAATGAAAAGTATGATGACATGAATGAAAAGTATGATGACATGAATGAAAAGTATGATGACATGAATGAAGTATGAGACAGTATTGTGAACTGTGTGAGCAAGTTGTGTTGAGTGAAGCATTAGTGAGTTGTAGGATACATGAGGTGAACATTAGTGAGTTGTAGGAACATGAGGTGAGTGAAGCATTAGTGAGTTAGGATACATGAGGTGGTGAAGCATTAGTGAGTTGTAGGATACATGAGGTGTGAAGCATTAGTGAGTTGTAGGATACATGAGGTGGTGAAGCATTAGTGAGTTGTAGGATACATGAGGTGGTGAAGCATTAGTGAGTTGTAGGATACATGAGGTGGTGAAGCATTAGTGAGTTGTAGGATACATGAGGTGGTGAAGCATTAGTGAGTTGTAGGATACATGAGGTGGTGAAGCATTAGTGAGTTGTAGGATGCATGAGGTAGTGAAGCATTAGTGAGTTGTAGGATACATGAGGTGGTGAAGCATTAGTGAGTTGTAGGATACATGAGGTGGTGAATCATTAGTGAGTTGTAGGATACATGAGGTGGTGAAGCATTAGTGAGTTGTAGGATACATGAGGTGGTGAAGCATTAGTGATTTGTAGGATACATGAGGTGGTGAAGCATTAGTGAGTTGTAGGATACATGAGGTGTGATACATGAAAACGAAGGGAATCGTTTGATTTTTTTTTTCGTTGATACTGCAGGTGGGAAGAACAAAACTTGTGTGGGGTATTTTTGAAAATGGAGCAAATGACGAGAGAAACTGCTTACATTACTCGAGGCATCGAAAAGAAAAAATGGTTAAAATATGCTTTGTTACAAAATGCCTTTCGTAACAATAGAATTTTATGAGATTATAAATTTCTCTTTTAATACATATATGTATACTGGGTAACTCTCATGTATCCGTAAAGTCCAAGCATCGCAAACTGAAATTTGACTTTTGTAAAATGTAAAAATATAATAAAAGAGCAAGAGCGAAGGCTCGAACCACTGTACCCAGAGTGTGGAGTTTGCCAACGTTACCACCACTGTGGATGGTATTATTACCGAAGACATTACTTCATCTACAATCAGTGATTCCTCTCCTTACTCAGGAGTACCAAGTCCTCACTGTAGATACCCAGAAAGATCCAAATGGCGTAGTGCCAACAATACTGAAGAAACGACTCACGATATAGAACAAGCTTTCACTGGGACAACGTTTCGCTCCGTTAGAGCTTTATCAACTCATAGCTGGACAAAAATCTAAGAGCCAGCGAAACGCTCTCCCATTAAATGTATACGTGTCACGTGTCTTCTCTTCAAAGACTGAGAAAATATAGTAATCTTCCTCAGTTAAAACTGAGGTTCTTCGATCACTCTAACTTAATATTTCGTACAAATTAAATATCACGAGTAATTAAACATTATTTAATTGAAATATTATTAACAAAACAAAAATTTTAGGTTCAGGTTTTAAAATGAACTGAACTGAGGCGAAGATGTTAGTTCTTACAGCCTTTGGAGTGTAAAATGTCTTGGGTCAGGACAGAGAAAAAACACAAACACAGATGCTACACCCTGGCAGACATTTATGCAGATAAACATTCAGGGAGAAAGGTGGACTTAGATTAGTAAACAGATAAGTAGATAAACATGCAGACGAAGAGACAGACATATGTAAAGTTAAATATACAGACATACACCCAAATAGGCAGATATATATAAGTTAACAGACAATTAGACAAACAGATAAGTTAGCCTATTTGACTAATTAGAAAAAAAGATATAAAAAGAGACTGTAAACGACAGTGACAACAACAAAAACAGATTTAGACAAATTGCAATATAAAAAAACATACTTGAAAAGAGAAACAGTAGTGGGTGGGAGAAGCACTGAAAGGAAGGAGAGCAAACGATGAGATTGTCCAGCCTCATTTTTCGTGTTGGAGAAGTTGTGTGCTGGTGGTGTCTGAGGGGGGGGGGCAGGTGGACGGGGAGGGAGGAGAGGTAAGGGAAGAGGAATAAGTGGAGAAAAGGGAAACGCATGAGGGAGGGAAAGAGAGGTTGAGGTAGAAAGGTGGAGGAGAGGAACATAAACCAGAATAGAAAGAGGGAGGGAATAGATGGCTGGTGGTAGAGAACATAAATGAAATGTGGAATATGAAGATTTTTAATTCATAAAAAAGTGTTTTACAAGTAAGGATCAGAGCGATGCACAGGATGAATTGATTCACAGTACATAATACTGATCTTACAAAAAATTATTTGCTGCAGACAAAAATTATTGAGCAAAAAGTATAAATCATACTTCAAAAAATAATTAATTAATAAAAAAATGCCTTCAATGAAGAAAAATATTAATTTTATTAAACATTATTAGACTTATAAATAAAATAAAAAAAATTCAAAGGAAATTTTCTAAAAACAGTAGGCATACAAAATACGGCAGAGTTACTAAAATAGTAGGCATACAAAATTAGAAACTTAAAAAAAAAAAAATTGTACAAAAAATTAGTAAGTTTAGAAAAATCAATAAGGTTAAAAAATTAGCAGCTTTACAAAAACAGTAAGCTTGCAACGTAGTATGTACTAGGCTCTCCAAAAAAATTACATAAAACAGACTGCATACAAAACATCAGTTGGCTGACATGAAAATATTAGTTGTAAACATAAACATTCGTCTTACATGAAAAAAAAAAATATTTTAAGACTTTCTTTTGGAGGTAACAGAGATACTTCTTTATCAGGCTTAATGTTTCTTTGTAAAGTCCTCTTTGTATGACAAATATGTTTTCGTATGTTTTACGTGAGACAGAATGCTTATTATTCTTTAAAATAAGCATTTAGTTGCACGTAAAACATGCGAAATCACATTTGTCATACAAAGATGTTTTACAAAGAAGCATTAAGTGTACATGAATTTTAAGCATAAAAAAATAGGCGTGCTAAAAACGTCAGGTATACAAAAGAGCATTAAGCATACTAAACAGCATTTTGTTCAAAAATAGCAGTCTTACAAAAAATCATTATTTTAACTAATACTGAGCCACTGAGGTGTCTAGATTAATATTCTAGTGATGTTTAAACCGTCAACTTTTAGGAATTTGACAATTTGAATACTCTTAGACATACAGATCAACATGAATATTGAGTATTTTAATCATATGTATTGCTATCATTTTTTATATGTGATGTAAGTCACCTTCGCTGACTGGGATGATGGTAGGATGATTCCATAATATATACTGGATATCGAAGGTGGCCACCATAAGGCAATGACACATACTTTTCAAGTGAACTAGGCTACATTTACAGCTTCATAAATCATACATTTATTTTTGAGTCAGATTAGGGGAGTATTACGCAAACATGTTACCATGTGCCTACAGATACCACTCGAATGGATAATGCAATGTGATCAGAAATAGCTGTTATTAATTTGTAAGCAAAGACATGTATGTGACACAGTCGATTATTACCAGTACACAAATGATCATCACTGCCCAGTAACTTCTGCCTATAATAGTGTAAAAATATCTACTCATAGCCAAAACAACTTCTTCCACTGCCACAACAAAGACATGAGAACTAAACGATGGTCAAATTACGAGTCATAGACTTTCTCCTGACACACTAAAATACAACTTTTTCTTTAACACAAAACTAATAATTAAGATACTAATGAACTAAATCCTTCACTGTGCCATCTTTACCATTGTCATTGGTCTTCCATCTCCTGAAAGTCCTTCGTTATATTGTTTAAACAGCTGTCAGATACTCCACATTGCAAAACACATCACGATAGAACAACAACTGCACATCCACATCTAAAAAGAGATAAGCAGGGCTGATCACCGCTACAGCTGCGGTGGATCAGTTTCAGAACCTCTGATGGCGCATCCTGATCATCCTGAGGTGAAGGGACTACAGAGAGACTCTCGGCAAGTTCGTCCGTTTCCCATTCAAATTTCAGTGGATAAAGGTCTGGAGACTTCTCATCCAGAGAATTATTATTATTATTATTATTATCAAGGGGAGCGCTAAACGCCTGTGGGGAGGATATGGAAGGTATTCAGGCTTAATTCAAGGAACTGGAGCACAGATCCAATTCCCTAGATCAAGAGCCTCTCACCAACATTAAGGAACCTTCCTTGAGGGGCTCATCCAGAGAAGCCTTCCCATAATCATGCATGAAAATGATCCCTCTTTCTATTTTCATTGAATGCCTCAGCAGTCGGGTGATAAAGTTCCAAGTTGTAGCAAAAAATATACACCTCGTCCTATCCTTTAGAGGCAAATTTTGTAGCGGATACTTGATATTGCTTCACCCGCCTCACATTTATTACCATAACAAGCTGTATTAAAGTGTGTTGATTTGTCAATAACAAAATTCATATCTGGAGAGGGTCTCCTATGTTTCAAAACTTGAAAGAGCTTTATAACCTTAGTTTTACTTATGGTACAGCAGTCCGCTACCATACCACAGTGAACACATGAGCTAATAGCAATTGTGAAGCTATATCTCTATATTTAATAACTGGGGCACCTATGTTAACTGACTTGTGGGTTCCATCAAAACTGTTGTGGTCTGGTGGTGAGTAATCTTTGTGTTGAAATTACCAATCTCTGATGTAGAATGTCTTGTGGCAACGTTGTTCAAGGACTCGAGATCACTAGAGTATGATGTGTCCACAAGGATTCGTTGTTGCTATCAAACCTTTAGAGGAAGAGCATCTTTTTACAAACAGGTTTCTGGCCTATCGGGATTGTATGATACCGGGAGTCTTGCAGACTCCTTAGAACCCAATCAATTATCACTCTATACAAGTCAAGCACTCAGAATCTACTAAACTCAATAATAAGCGAAAAAAAAATTAAGGTTTATATAAATAATTGGGTTTCGCGATCAGGTATGCTATATTTATTGCGAGTTTTCCACATAAAAAAGCTTACATCTCAAAATCAAACCACAAGTAATTTCATAACAACAGTCACAAGTTAATACAGATTTCCGATGGGCAGGGACAGATTTAAGTAACAAGTAGCATTTCACAATACAGTAAATATTTCAAATATTTTTCCTAGTGGAATAAGCGGGAAAGTCGTAAATTAAGATTTAATCCCCGGAAAGAGAAGATATAAATTTTTTCCATTTCCTTTAGATCATGCAACCCTCAGCCATGACACGGAGCTCTCCTTCTTATCCAACAAGCCTTTCCTTTGGGAGATGGAGGAGGGGTCAGGACGAGGACGATTAGGGAATAGAAAAAGTAATAAAGGTCGATCAGACACTAAAAGACCTTCAAGAGATCAAAGATAGTAGAGTAGTTATTGCCACAGCTGACTGACAGCTGTTGAACTCTTGACATACACACACACACACTATTTTTAATGCATGTTGTAAAAGAATGCCTTACGCAGGGGCTGTGTAGTGCCAACGCCTAAAGAAGTATGTGGATAAGATTTAGTAGAACCAGGAAAGAGCTACTAAATGACTCTCAACAAAAAACTGAAAGCTCTAATATGTCCTCTCTGGCACGACATATATATATATATATATATATATATATATATATATATATATATATATATATATATATTTAAGTAGGTAGTAGGTTGGTAGTCAGCAACCACCCAGGAGGTACTACCGTCCTGCCAAATGAGTGTAAAACGAAAGCCTGTATTTGTTTTACATGATGGTAGGATTGCTGGTGTCTTTTTTTGTCTCATAAACATGAAGATTTCAGGTACGTCTTGTTTACTTCTACTTACACTTAGTCACGCTACACATACATGTACACGTTTATGTAAACACACTCATCTGAGTTTTCTTTGATTTTATCTTAATAGTTCTTGTTCTTACTGCTTTTCCTTTCATATCCATGGGGAAGTGGAATAAGAATCTTTCCTCCGTAAGCCATGCGTGTTGTAAAGTCAACTAAATGCCGGGAACAATGGGCTAGTAACCATTTTCCTGTATAGAATTTACTAAAAAGAAAAGAAGAAAACCGTCAAAGTGGGATATTTGAATGTGCGTGGATGTTGTGCGAATGATAAGAAAGAATGATTGTAGATGTTATGAATGAAAAGAAGCTGGATGTCCTGGCTTTAAGTGAGACAAAGCTGAAGAGGGTAGGAGAGTTTCAGTGGGGAGAAATAAATGGGATTAGGTCAGGGTTTCAAATAGAGTTAGAGCTAAAGAAGGAGTGACAATAATGTTGAATAATCAGTTATGGCAGGTAAAGAGGGAATATAAATGTATAAATTCAAGGATTATGTGGAGTAAAATAAAGGTTGGATGTGAAAAGTGGTTATAGTAAGTGTTTATGCACCTGGAGAAGAGAGAAGTGTAGAGGAGAGAGAGAGATTTTGGGAAATGTTGAGTGAGTGTGTGGGGAGTTTTGAACCAAGTGAGAGAGTAATTGTGGTTGGGAATCTTAATGCTAAAGTGGGTAAAAATGTTGTGGAGGGAGTAGTAGGTAAATTTGGGGTGCCAGGGTAAATGTAAATGGGGAACCATTAATTGAGCTATGTGTAGAAAGAGGTTTGGTAATAAGTAATACATATTTTATGAAAAAGAGGATAAATAAATATACAAGGTATGATATAGCACGTAAGGAAAGTAGTTTGTTAGATTATTTATTGGTGGATAAAAGGTTGATGGGTAGGTATCAGGATGTACATGTTTATAGAGGGGCAACGGATATATCGGATCATTATTTAGTTGTAGCTACAGTTAGAGTAAAAGGTAGATGGGACAAAAAAAAATAGCAACAGCAAGAGAGAGGTAAAAGTGTATAAACTAAGGGAGGAGGAAGTTAGGGTGAGATATAAGCAACTATTGGCGAAGTATGCAGTAGGAGGGGGGTTGAAGAGAGTTGGGATAGTTTTAAAAGTGCAGTATTAGAATGTGGGGAAGACGTTTGTGGTTATAGGAGGGTGGGTGCAGGAGGAAAGAGGAGTGAGTGGTGGAATGAAGAAGTAAAGGGTGTGATAAAAGAGAAAAGGTAGTTATAGAGGTTTTTACAAAACAGAAGTGTTAATAGAAGTGCAGAGTATATTGAGAGTAAAAGAAAGGTGAAGAGAGTGGTGAGAGAGTGCAAAAGAAGAGCAGATGAAAGAATGGGAGAGGCTCTGTCAAGAAATTTTGCTGAAAACAAGAAAAAATTGGAGTGAGATAAACAAGGTAAGAAAGCCTAGGGAACGAATGGATTTTCAGTTAAAAAAGAGTAGGGAAGTTAGTAGATGGGAGCTGGAGGTATTGGGTAGATGGTGGAAATATTTTGAGGAATTTTTAAATGTCAATGAAAAAGGAGGCGGTAATTTCATGTACTGGCCAGGGAGGTACAACATCGTTTAGGAGTGAAGAAGAAGGATGTGAGTGTGGGGGAGGTGCGTGAGGCATTAGTGAAGAAAGGAAGGTAAAGCAGCTGAAACTGAGGGATCATGACAGAAATGTTAAAAGCAGGGGGGATATAGTGTTGGAGTGGTTGGTATTTTTGTTTAATAAATGTATGAAAGAGGGAAGGTACCTAGGGATTGGCAGAGAGCATGTATAGTTCCTTTTTTATATAAAGTTAAGGGGGATAAAGAGGTGTAAGAATTATATGGGGAATAAGTTTACTGAGTATACCAGGTAAAGTGTATGGCAGGGTTATTATTGAAAAATTAGAGGTAAGACAGAGAGTAGGATTGCAGATGAGCAAGGAGGTTTAGAGTGGGTAGGGGATGTGTAGATCAAGTGTTTACAGAGAAGCATATTGTGAACAGTATTTAGATAAAGGTAGAGAAGTTTTCATTGCATTTATGGATTTAGAAAAGGCATATGATAGAGTGGATAGGGAGCAATGTGGCAAATGTTGCAAGTGTATGGAATAGGTAGTAAGTTACTGAAGGCTGGTGTAAGTACTGAAGGGTAAGTTTTATGAGGATAGTGAGGCTCAGGTTAGGGTGTGGAGAGAGGGAGATTATTTCCCGGTAAAAGTAGGTCTTAACAGGGATGTGTAATGCCACCATGGTTGTTTAATATATTTATAGATGGGGTCGTAAAAAAGTAAATGCTAGGGTGTTGGGGAGATGGGTGGGATTAAATTACGGGGAATTAAATGCAAAATGGGAGTTGACACAGTTACTTTTTGCTGATGATACTGTGCTTATGGGAGATTCTAAAGAAAAGTTGCAAAGGTTAGTGGACGAGTTTGGGAGGATGTGTAAAGGTAGAAAGTTGAAAGTGAACATAGATAAGAGTAAGGTGATGAGGGTATCAAACGATTTAAATAAAGAAAAATTGGATATCACATTGGAGAGAGGGATTATGGAAGAAGTAAATGTTTTCAGATATTTGGGAGTTGACGTGTCAGCGGATGGGTTTATGAAGGATGAGGTTAACCATAGAATTGATGAAGGAAAAAAGGTGAGTGGTGTGTTGAGGTATCTGTGGAGACAAAAAACGTTATCCATGGAGGCAAAGAAGGGAATGTACGAAAGTATAGTGGTAACAACACTCTTATATGGGTGTGAAGCATGGGCTGCAAATGCTGCAGCGAGGAGGCAGCTGGAAGCAGTGGAGATGTCCTGTCTAAGGGCAATGTGTGGTGTAAATATTATGCAGAAAATTCGGAATGTGGAAATTTGGAGAAGGTGTGGAGTTACTAAAAGTATTTGTCAGAGGGCTGAAGAGGGGTTGTTGAGGTGGTTTGGTCATTTAGAGAGAATGGATCAAAGTAGAATGACTTGGAGAGCGTATAAATTTGTAGGGGAAGGAAGGCGTGGCAGGGGTCGTCCTAGAAAAGGTTGGAGGGAGGGGGTAAAGGAGGTTTTGTGGGCGAGGGGCTTGGACTTCCAGAAAGCATGTGTGAGCGTGTTAGATAGGAGTGAATGGAGATGAATGGTTTTTGGGACCTGACGAGCTGTTGGAGTGTGAGCAGGGTAACATTTTGTTAAGGGATTCAGGGAAACCAGTTAATTGATTTAGTTGGACTTGAGTCCTGGAAATGGGAAGTACAATGCCTGCACTTTAAATTTAGGGGTCTGGGATAGTGACAGCTGGGAGGGACTATTCTCAGCTGTCGTATCTGAGCGCCTCTGCAAAGACAGTGATTATGTATGAGTGTGGTGAAAGTGTTGAATGATGATGACAGTATCTTTTGGGGATTTTCTTTCTTTTGGTCACCCTGCCTCGGTGGGAGACAGCCGACTTGTTAAAAAAAAATAATATATATATATATATATATATATATATATATATATATATATATATATATATATATATATATATATATATATATATCCTCGGTAGTAGGTTGGTAGACAGCAACCGCCCTGGGAGGTATTACCGTCCTGCCAAGTGAGTGTAAAACGAAAGCCTGTAATTGTTTTACATGATGATAGGATTGCTGGTGTCTTTTTCTGTCTCATAAACATGCAAGATTTCAGGTATGTCTTGTTACTTCTACTTACACTTAGGTCACACTACACATTCATGTACAAGCATACATATACACAACCCTCTGGGTTTTCTTCTATTTTCTTACTAGTTCTTGTTCTTATTTCCTCTTACCTCAATGGGAAAGTGGAACAGAATTCTTCCACCGTAAGCCATGCGTGTCGTAAGAGGCGACTAAAATGCTGGGAGCAAGGGGCTAGTAGCCCTTCTCATGTATATATTACTAAATGTAAAAGGAGAAACTTTAGTTTTTCCTTTTGGGCCACCTATTTAAAATTAAGTCCTTTATAAAATTTTCTCTTTTACGTTTAAAGATATATTTTTTCATTTATGTTAATGTAAAAATTAATAATTTTGTAATAAAAGAACCTTAGAAAACTTACCTAACCTTATTATAACACGCGCAATTTAATTTAACCTAATCCAACTATATATATTTATATAAGTTTACAATAAATTAGTAATAAACAAACACAATGAAATATATTTTTTTTCGTTAAGTTCAGAATGATTTTTGCTAAATTATTGCATACACAAATTTTCGCTTGCCTTATTCGGCAAGAAGAGCATTGCTATTTAAGCCAAAATCACAAGTTTTAACTATTCGGCACGATATATATGTGTATATATATATATATACGTATATATATATATATATATATATATATATATATATATATATATATATATATATATATATATATATATATATATATATATATATATATAATTCTCACATTATCAAGGACCTGTAAAAATAATAGAACAGCATAAGACTTATAAGGCTGAGATATCACCTCACATACGACATTACATCTGTCAAATTATGATGCAGGTGGGATAGTCGAGCATTTATCAAACAGTTTAAATTCTTCCCAAATTTTATTTACTATAAATTAATCTAATTTGTATAACCCTAAAACAATAATCATATTAAAATCAAAATCATTTTTATGAATCTTGATCCAATTACAGTGAAACTTCGACTTACGAGTGTCACAACATACGAGTTTTCTAGATACGAGCGGTGACGATTTTTTGCTCTGAGTTACGAGCCAACATCCGAGTAACGAGCAAACTCCCCCTGCTTTTCCACACCTCGCTTGTTTATCTATGATTTCATTCCCTAGATCAAGAGCCTCTCACCGGCATCAAGGTTCCTTTACGCTGGTGAGGGGTTCTTGATCTAGGGAATTGGATCTGTGCTCCAGTTCCCTAAATCAATAATAATAATAATAATAATTATTATTATTATTATTATAATACATACGTACTACTACTACTACTACTACTAATAATTATTATTATTTTTATTATTATTAATATAATACGTACGTACTACTGCTACTATTACTGCTACTACTAATAATAATAATTATTATAATAATAATAATTATAATAATACAATAAAATAGCAATAATAATACTAAGTACATAATACGTAATAATAACAATAAGGAGAAACTTCAGAAGGCAGCCACCAATGTTGTTGTTGGACGTTTATAGGGCCACTGACAACATACGCTGCACTGCCTATCTCCCACCCTCAACCTCCGCCACCATCTCTGCTCCAAGTGTGTAAGTACACTTTATATAAACAGTTTAATTCTTTACATTCTCTATTATGTTATATTATGTTTTTATACAATATTTCTTATTTATAAATACATACATTGATTCAGTGTTGTCCTTATGAAACTAGTGATCTAGTGCAGTTAGCCTCACAAACATTCCGTTTTCTCTTATAATAAGAGCCTGAGAAGATACTATAGTCAGTGGGTGAGGGAATGGCCGCCACTGCCTCCGCCACCACCACTCGCCATATTACATATTATGGCCTATTTTATTCATTCCAGAGTATATATAATGTTTCTGTGTTAATTATATTGTTTATTATGTCATATTAGATGAATTGTGATAGATAAAAAAAACCGTAGAGTTGATATTAGCATTATATTCAAGTATTTTGTCCTGCCTCAAGAGAGCAGGAATTCCGCTGGAATGGATTAATGGCATTTCAATTAATTTAAATGAGGAAAATTGATTTGATATACGAGCAAATTGAGCTACGAGCTATGTCACAGAACGGATTAAACTCGTAAGTCAAGGTTCCACTGTATATTTCTCTCAACTATAAACCTGCTTGATACAATTTTCTCAGCCTTTTTAAAATCAATTGGATGGTAAAAATCTCTCACACGAATAAATAGAACATTAGATTCTTGTCAAGTTATAATACTAGATTTATATTGAGATCTTAGTTCGATACTTTTCCTAGTTTGATTCTAATGAACTTTATTACATATTTTACAAGGAATCTTGTAGACACAGCCATTGCTATATTTGAGGGGAATTTTTACTCAGAATTTTTCGAGAAGGTTTTCATGGTAAGAACCAACAATCATATTCTTGGTTCTTTTTCGAATTATAAAATGTATTTCTAGCAATTTTAAAGGATTTATCAATTAAATATTTTGGGTGTTTTAGATCATTAGCAACAATTAAAATAATTGTATAATTACTTACTTGCAGAGGAAGGGACGCCATGGTTGCATCTGTTTTTGTAGCCATAAACATATTATTAAAAATAGGTGTTTACTCACTTTGACATTTTTGGTAAGTTTACTGGAATTATATTTCGTCTTCTTGTATCTTGTTACTTTAATATTTGCTAAACAAATTGACTTATTCCATTTAAGTTCAGCCTTCCAAAAATAATATTCCTGAGTAGACATTTTCTTTATTCTATAAATATTTATTAAATAATTTTTAATTATATCAACTATCAGAAAGCAATTAATTGAACTGTCAGACTTTAAATTAAATTTCATGAAAATTACTTTTAATCAATAACATAATGATAATTAAAATTGAACAAAGTAAGCCAAATGTTTTACTTATTTGTTAAATATGATACTATCCTTACAGTTAATTCCTTAAACATCACGATGAAAAAGGCCGTATTTCCAGAAGAACCATTTAGACCAATATAACTTACTTAAACAATAAGTTTCATGAATTAAATGGCGCATTGCCAACTTGTTTGTAGGCAAATACAAAAGATGCAAAAGAAACATCTATTGGGAAAGTTTTCGATCTATGTAGAGCTTTATCAGGTATGACTTGACAAAGCTCAGACCTACGCAGAGCGAAACGTCTTAATAAATGCTTGTTCTGCAACTTGTCTTTGTCTTCAGTTAGCTCCATAACGGCGTTCAAGCAACAAATGTGAGGTCAACTCCACCAAAGTGTTCTGTTGCACTTGCTTTCGACCTTGTTCAGATGTTCAAATGTCTGACCTCTAAAAATTTAACTATTCTAAATTTCTTTTATTGTCAAGTATGTCTTGTTCGTCAGCAAACAAATAAAATGTCTCTTGCATGCATATTATTCTCGACACAACACGTCCTCTTCGGTTCTTTTGCTTTGCCTCACGACCATCTATCTTCAGCGACTGTGACATTAAAATGTGTAAGTTATTTTTTGACAAAATGCTTATTGAGTCAACTCCGTGGATACCCGTTTCCCATTCGCTCTTTAAAACAGCCTAATGCATTCTTATAAGACAATGAACTGAGAGTCGTCCATTTCATCTATCTCATCTCCTGTTGTTCTGAAACATTAAATTCTCTTGACCTTTGATTCTTCTTCTATGTATTATTTAGTAAGAAATATTTCCTCAGTATTTACATCACTTTTTATAAGATACAAGTATAGAAAATGACGATATACCATACAAGAGTAGAAGATGACGATATACCATACAAGAGTAGAAGATGACGACAATTTTCGCTAAGAGGAGATCTTCGAGAATCAAGTATTCAAATGATTATTTTGTCCAATTACTTGTCATTCTCATATTTATGCAAAATATCCACAGGGAGAGTTAAATGATATGAGCCATCATTCAACTCCCCTTGTGGTTATTTTGCATCTTTCATCGCTCGTTCGCGATTATTGAATATGATGTTTATATAAACTCGGCTTCCCTTGTACTCGTCTTTTTTGTATTCACATGGTTGACTCTCCATGCTAAGAGCTGGTATTTAACACAGCTCATTTCAAATTCAGGCCCTGTCTATGGAATATTGCCTCTTCCCAGGATGTCAAACACAACATTCGAATAGCATTCAGGTACCTGTATTCTACTAGGTGAACAACGACAGCGGGCGTGAGGAGATTAACACCCAAATACCTAATTACTACTAGGTGAACAGAGGTACCAGATGTAAAGAGACTAAAACCCACGTACCTGTTTGCTACTGGGTGAACATGGACAGCAGATGGAGGGAGACTAATTCATGTGTCTTGATTCAACAAGAATTGAACCCGCGACCTTCAATTTTGAACCGAAGGGGCTAACATCGATCCACGAGTCACCTTTCTAAATCGTATGTAATTTGTCTGATATGGGTAGACATTGGCCATATCCTGCCAACTCCAAGTAGGTAGACAACAGCAAAAAAATAAGACAAGTTGGAGGATCATTTTTTTAATATAACGTTTCGCCACAGGCTGGACTTTATCAGGTATCTGATAAAGACTTACCCTGGGCGAAATGTTACATTAAATAGGAATCTCAGCTACCAAGGTCGTTACCCCTCCTTGCCAACTCCAAATTTTAACAAATATTTTTACATAAAAACATTTTTTTCCGAATCTCCATTTGTTAGACTGCTGCTTCGCTGTTCAGTACTTTAAACATTCGTTTATCCCATACAACCTTCATTGGAGGTGCCTTTGCTGGGAAAATGCTCTTGATCCAAGAAACTGGAGCAAGTACTTTCACACGTCTCCGTGCTTCATCAAGAGCTATGCAATGTTGCAAGAGTAGCAACAAGAGGAATGAGGTGAAGTTTTCTAAGAGTAAGGTAGCATGGTGACGCCAGCCAGTTCCTCTCCACTCTCCTCTCCTGATCAGAACTGTTTGTCTCCCATTTCCCATGAACTGCCTCTAAAACAACAACAATAACAACAACAAAAACAACAAAAACAATAATAATAATAATAATAATAATAATAATAATAATAATAATAATAATAATAATAATAATAATAATAAGGCTCTCAAAACATACTCACAAGGCACAAGACTTCTAGATGGGGAGAGATGACTGGCCAAATTTCCTTACACCTGCAGCCCATATCACCTAGCTGAAAATAGACACCCAGGGGTTAGAAGACTGTGGGTCATATCCTGGAAAAAGACCTAAGAAGAACCATAACGGAAATAAGCCAAGCTTTCTTGCGTTATCCTGGGCTAGACGAAATGGCGTATTGGCGACAAGTTTGAAGACAAAGACATAACTCACCAGATCGTAATAACACGGCTGCAAAGAAATCGCAGACAAAGATGTAAGTTTTCGTGAGTCAATGTATCGGTCTGTGTAGAATTTACAAAAATTATATATGCACATTAGCCGTAACCTCTGTAATGACTTGATAAAGCTCTACACAGACCAGAGTCTTGTCCCAGTAAAAGCTTCTTCTAGAGCGTGTACCCTAGTCTTCACATTTACCCAGGGATAATAACTCTCTGGGGTTGAAAACCTAAATAAAGTTTTCCTCTAACCCAGGAATCCTTACATCATGCAGGCCGGTAACTTACACTCTTTCAGCTACATAAATAAATTTCATTTTCTGAAGTATATTTGGAACTTCAGAAAATGAAGGTTCACTAGCGTTCTTGCAGAGAGGTTCAGAGTGCTCTTGTGTTCAAGGTATTTATAAAAACACAAAAAGCGCACAGACAAAAAAGCACAAATCATTAACAGGTTACTGTGCTCTTGGATGATATCTTTTTTGTATAAACAAAATATTAATTGAATATGAAAATAAAAATATATAAAAATTGCAAATATATAATATCAAGTAGCAAATGAATAATCTGAAACATGGTGTAGAGTTTCAGAATTATAAAAATGTGTCTGTGTGGGTTATGTTCGGTGAGTTGTGTTTTATGTTGATGGAGTGTGTATATTTTTATTTGTGTGTATGTATGTATATGTGGTGTGTGTGTGTGTGTGTGTGTGTGTGTGTGTGTGTGTGTGTGTGTGTGTGTGTGTACTCACCTAATTGTGGTGGCCCAGCCTCTCCATTCTCTCCCTGATCCATGAGCTTTATCATACCTCTTCTTAAAGCTATGAATGGATACGTGTGTGTGTTTCATTTAAAAGCAGTACTTACCTAGTTATGTGTTTGGTTGAGTTTCAGCTCCTGGCCCTCGCCTCCTTACAAAATACGATCAGATTCATTGGTTCCCAGGTTTGTTTCAAGGATGCTGAGAATAAGCTCCAATTTGTTGGATCAAGAGCTCTTCATGTGCATCAAGGTGTTCCTTCCCTTGAAGTATAAACCTATGAACAGTTTGCTTCTACAACTTCCATGTCTATATTTCTCATCCTGACTTACATGAGTTGAAGAAGTATTTCCTGACTTGTCTATGGCTCATTTCCCTCTTTTAATTTCAGTGTCCTTGATCGCCTCCTTTCTATCTAAGCAGTTTGTCCTAAAGTTACCAAGCTCACGGAGAATCAAGTCTCCCAGGCTGTCATATTGGTTTATTTTAGTCTCTGTGCTTAGATCAGTTCTCTCAGCTCCGGGAAAAGTTTTGATACAAATCTTTGGTTCTTTTCGTATATGCTTGATCAGATATTTGTTTCATGTTAGTGCTGTATACCCTATGCAAGTCTAATATAGGTAGTTAGTGTTAATGACCTTAGGCAACCGCAAGCATAAAGAACATTTGTCACATATTGCATTCCGAATGACTCTTTAGTACGTTCCAAAATTCAGTTGCTGGGTTTACTAGGCGCATATGTGCAGATGACATCATTATATGGATGTTTACCTACAGCGATTCGCTCAGTACTATGTTTACCCTAAGGTCCTGCTCCCTATTCGAAACTTCTAGTTTGTCTCCCTCAGTGTATACTCCGTCTCTAGTCTTCTTCTTTCACGATTTGCATAGCTTTTCACTTCTCTTATAATTCCAGAAGTCTCTCCAGGTCATCTCACAGTGTTTCATTTCTTTCTCTAGTTTTTATTCCTTTCATTTGTCAACTTTGTTCACGAACAACTATACATACGAAGTGCTATCAAAAAGTTCCTGGACTACCACGAAAAAAAATATAGGCTTACCTAATTACGTATACCTATCTGGGGGGCATTCCGAGGGTCAACGCCCCCGCGGCCCAGTCCATGACCAGGACTCGTGGTGGATCAGGGCCAGATCAACCAGGCTGTTACTGCTGGCCGTACGCAGACCGACGCAGACTGGGCTGGTCAGTGCCTGACCAGCCCGGATGGTCAGGTACTGACTTTAGGTGCCTGTCCAGCTCCCTCTATTGGGGTCTATTGGTAATCCCCCTTACGTGTGCTGCAAAGCAGCAGTTTAGGGTCTCTGTCACTTATTGTGTTTGTCTAATAGCGTACTCACGGCGCCTTGCTTCTCATAGGGGGATGTTGCACAGCCTGTCGAGTCTTTTGCTTTCGTAGGGAGTGATTTCGGTATGTAGATTTGGGACTAGTCCCTCAAGGATTTTCCAAGTGTATATTATCATGTATCTTTCTTGCCTATGTTCCAAGGAGTACATGTTAAGGTCTTTCAACCGTTCCCAGTAATTTAGGTGCTAAAGCACCTAAATTACTGGGAACGTGCAGCAAAAGTTCTCTGTATATTCTCCGGGTCTGCAATTTCCCCTACCTTAAAAAGGGCAGTTAGTGTACAGCAATATTCCAGCCTAGAAAGAACAAGAAATTTGAAGAGAACCATCATTGGCTTGGCATCCCTAGTTTTGAATGTTCTCATAATCCAATAATTTTCCAGCAGATGTGGTACATACATTGTTGTGATCTTTGAAAGTGAGATTCTCTCGTTTTACCACTCCTAAGTCCTTTACATCAATTTTTCGCTCTATTGTGTGATTGGAATTTGTTTTATACTCCGATACAGTTTTTATTTCCTCGAGTTTACCATAGTGGAGTAATTGATATTTGTTTTCATTGAACTTCAAATTGTTTTCTGACGCCCGTTTAAAAAAGACTTGGTTGATGTCCGCTTGAAGATTTGCCGTGTCCTCGATGGATGACACTGTCATGCAGTTTCTAGTATCATCAGCAAAGGACACGGTGCTATGGCTTACATATCTGTCTCTGTCTAATATGACGATGAGGAAAAGTATGGGGGCCAGTACTGTACCTTGTGGAACAGTTTTTGACTGTAGTCTACTTTGACTTTACTCTGTTTACTATTAATCTTTGTGTTCAATTTGTTAGGAGATTATAGATCCATCTACCAACTTTTTCTGTTATATCTTTCTCGTGCATTTTGTCGAAAACTTTTGCAAAGTCACTGTATACTACATCTGTATTGTGATTGTTCTCCAATGCATCCAAGAGCATGTCATAGTAATCCAGTAGCTGTGAGAGGCAGGAGCGACATCCTCTAAACCCGTGGGTTGTGCAATTGATGGTTATCCAAGTGGTTGGCGATCTTGCTTCTTAGAACTTTTCAAAGATTTTTATGATGTGGGATATTAGTACAATCGGTCTGTAATACTTTGCATTTGCTTTACTGCCCCCATGGAGGAAGGGGCTATATTTGTTGTTTTAAGTGACTGTGGGATTACCCCTGGGTCCATGCTCATTCTCCATAGAACTATTAATGCATGTGAAAGGGGTTTCTTGCAGTTCTTGATGAACACGATACAAAAGGCATAGAATTTCCATAAATCTGATTTCTTTTTGCCAGGATTTTTTTATGGCTGGGTTCCCTACTGGTGCATTTTTCCTGACTTCCCACTATCTACAGCACCTGTACTGACATCACTGCCACCACCAGTTTTTACTGGTAGTATATCACTATTATTCCCCGAAGCATCATCCTTTTCTTTCCATTTTAAGCAGTATTGCTGTATTGCTATTTTGTATTTCGAAGGCAGCACTAGCACCAGGGGTGACGGCTCCATCTGACCCACTCTCTTTACTTTCCCAACTGTCATACAAGACTGTCAAATTTTCTAAAAAACATTTTTTTTTTTTGGTGTTTCTGTCTTATAGTATATATGTAAATTTCTCCCACAGGCGTCTGTCAGTTTGGCAAACCCAAAAACATTTCCCTTTTTTAATTTCATTAGATTTAGAGGAGTGCTCTAGGTCTACACATGTAACATGACTCCATTTATTTTTGCAGAGGTTACATGCAACCCAAGCAAAGCCTCTCTTGGTACTATTGTTTTAGGTTACACAAGTTTTCGTGATGGTAATTTTTTCAGTACCGGCACTCTGAAGGAGGGGTGTTAATGTTGCAGTTTCGTAGCTGTAGTGTAAGCACGCCTCTGGCAAGACAGTGATGGAGTGAATGATGATGAAAGTTGTTCTTTGTCGGGCCACCCTGCCTTGGTGGGAAACGGCCTATAAGTTAATAAAAAAAATTCAGGTGCGTATGCACCTGGAGAAAAGAGGAGTGTAGATACGAAAGAGAGAGATTTTGGGAGATGTTAAGCGAGTGTGTAGGAGCGTTTGAGCCAAGTGAGAGAGTAATCCTGGTAGGGGACCTAAATGCTAAAGTAGGAGAAGCGTTTAGAGAGGGTGTGGTAGATAAGTTTGGGGTGCCAGGTGTAAATCATAATGGGGAGCATTTGATTGAACTTTGTATAGAAAGGGGTTTGATTAAAGGTAACACATATTTTAAGAAAAAGAGGATAAATAATTATACAAGATATGATGTAGGGCGAAATGACAGTAGTTTGTTGGACTACATATTGGTAGATAAAAGACTGTTGGGTAGACTTCAGGATGTACATGTTTATATAGGGGCCACAGATATATCAGATCACTTTTTAGTTGTAGCTACAGTGAGAGTAAAAGGTAGATGGGATACAAGGAGAATGGAAACAGCAAGTAAGAGAGAAGTGAAGATTTATAAACTAAAGGAGGAGGCGGTTAGGGTAAGATATAAACAAATGTTGGAGGACAGATGGGCAAGTGAGAGTATAGGTTGTGGGGTAGAAGAGGAATGGGGTAAGTTTAAGAATATAGTGTTAGAGTGTTCAGCAGAAGTTTGTGGTTATAGGAAAGTGGGTGTGGGAGGGAAGAAGAGCAATTGGTGGAATGATGATGTAAAGAGAGTAGT
>WNWK01010135.1:0-72045 GCA_009830355.1 Cherax destructor | reverse complement strand
CTCTACTATTATACTGATATGCTATTACTAATACTTATACTAATACCATTTATAATACCAATATCAATACAAGAAAACTAGAGGTTATATTGCCACTTTACAGTTGGCTGCTAAGATACTATCTTTGAATACAGTTGGCTGTCTGCGCCTGCCGCTCTTGCCACCACCTGTTGTTTCCTTACCTAGTTTACCACCCTAGCTATGAGTTACGTACTAATGAATGATAGTTAGCTTTCCAGAGCAGGGATTTAACCCCAGTTGACAGCTTAGCAGGGCCAATGTCTCATGCAAACCACAATTAGGATTTTGTACGTTACTGCTGGTTCTGGTCCTTGTTGCACCAAGTTTCCTCTCAATGGTCCACTCCTGGTTCCTTGTTTCTCCGTCGTTTCTTTTCTATTTTGCTCACTGTATTCAAATACCGTGAGCAAGCACTCCTGTCCTTGTCTCTTATCCCTCTTTCTTAAGTATCGATAAACGTTATAACCACCACTAGGCACTGTGCGGCAACTCGATTAGGCCTAGTTCTCAACGTTCCTGCTACCGGCACTCTTTCCTGGCACTATTTACTATTGTTTTCCTTCTGTGATCACTTATATTTCCCTTTTTCTGGTCTTAAATGATTATGCCACCTTCACCTTTGCACACGCCTATTTGCTGTTCACTGATCCCTCTGAGACACCCGAAAAAGACGTAATTTAACGGAGCTCAAACACGCGTGACTTCCCACTTCCCACTGTGTGAGCGTATGTGTGTGTGTGTGTGTGTGTGTGCGTGAGCGTGGGAGGATTACAGGGTTTGTAGGGAAATGTGTAGTGGTCTACTGGTCAATGCTAGGCCTAACTGAGTGTATGTGTGTACGTGTGTGTGTGCGCGCCTGTCCTCACTGTGTGTGCGTGTGTATGTTTACCTCTGGCTCACCGCGCCTGCACTCCGCCCACGTATTTGAATTTTCTTCCTACCTTACTTAGCTACAAAAACTAAAAATAATACTACTTCCTATATAACTGATAAAAATATAATTGCTAATACAAGAACAGCTGTATGGTCTACTACACCCTGACTATTTCAAGCGTGTACGTGTGTGTGTGCGTCTTGGCACCTCTTACACAGTGTTTATCTATTGTAAATCTAATTCTGTAATCTTACTAAGCCCTGCTACTAAAAGTTGCTACTTATAAACTGGTAATAATATTGTTGCTACTACACGAACAATTGTATGGTACTATGTCTATATCCTGACTACTTCAACGGTATGTGTGTGTGTGGCGTGCGTACACGTGCGTACATTTGGTTGGTAGCCCTGCGCCCTGACTTGTCTTCCGAACTATGAACTATACTATGATTTCAGCTCCTACGAGCAGGGGTTTGTCCCACAGCTTCAGCAACTCAGGGCCAGAAACCTGCAAACCTGCAAGCTTCTTTATTCCCAAATAAATAGATGTATTTCAGTAATGCTCTCAAGTTTTATTTTCATAAAAATGACCATCAGTTAACATTATAACAAATTATTACCTCAAAAATTTCATAGCAAATTATTCATCCTGATTTTTATTATCTCTAATTTTCTTTGTAATTTGTTACTTAACAGAGAACTAACAGCTTGTAAAAATTAATATTGACTTAATTGATATGTATAACAAATAACAAAAAAGGCACAATACCGTGACTGGAACAATACACACACAACCCGCACATACCCGCCTGGGCTACCCTTCCCATTTCATAGACTCTGCTTTCTCTCGTGCCAAACGGACTTTATTCTCTCCTAAACCCTCTACTCCTGAGAACTCTCCAGTCCTCTGCCTTCCCTACATCTCTGGTCTCTCTAATCTCAGCAACTCTCTCAGTTCCTTAGACATCAAACTTACCTTTCGTCAGACTAACACTCTTCGCACTAATCTAGTTCATACCTCTCCTCCCTCCACAGATTCTCCTGGTGTCTACTCTATTTCTTGCTCCTCCTGTCCTCTTCAGTACTTCGGAGAAACTGGCCGATCTCTTTCTGACAGACTCAAGGAGCACAAAAATAGTGTTAGGCTTGCCGACACTAATAATGCTCTTTTCTGTCATGTCAGAGATCACAGTCATCCTATTGATTGGTCTTCTGCTAAAACTGTCTACCCTACGTCCAACTTTCATAGTCGCCGCCTGGTTGAATCCTCCCTTATACACAACTTTCCCTGTATGAATCTTAGCCCTGGCTTTGTCTCTGTTGATGCTTTCCTCTCTCATTACATTGTTAAATGTTCTAAACTTCAGAACACCCATGACTTAACCTGATTCCTTCCCCTTTCATCTCTTCCCCCTTCTCCTTTTTTTCTCCTATGGGTTTTCTTTTCTTTCTTTTCTTTTGCCTTGTATTTGTCCTTCATTTTATTCGCCTTTCCTCCCTCTGTGTTCTCGTCCCACCCTTGCGGGCCGCTAGCCTCATTGCAGTACTCCTTTCCTAGATTATGACTGTCTCCACTACTACTATTACTACTACTACCACTTCCTCTACTTACTCCATCATTACCCCACTCTCTTGTACCCTCCCCTGTCTGCCTGCCTATAAATACCCCTTCCTCCGTCTCTGTGTGTTAGTGTGACTTTGTAAATGGTCCAAATCGGGCCGAAACATCGTCGTAAGCTCCTCCCTTTTATATGTGCGGGTTGTGTGTGTATTGATATTTATGCTTGTGAAGGGATGTTATTAGAGGTCACACTAGAATTATTTAGCCCAGGAACTTAGAGAAATGTTTCATAGTGTTTTTATATATTTATTACTGCAATACATTATCATTTTACATTATCATTTTATTATAATGACGATCTTTGTTGTTCCTCAGAATAATGTCGGTGACGGAGGCTGGACTCTTCTTTCAGTGGTTGAAAGAAAATGTTTCAAACGCCACAGCTTGTTATCATCAGTCCACCAAAGTCAGGGTCAACGAGGTACTCTCTATGAGTAACATTTGGGTAATAACTTCATTTATTAGTAGTTTAAAAACAACAATATCAAATAAAACGATGCATTTTTAGACTAGTTTTAGCTAGCTTAAGGGCTTTGTCAAGTACAAAGAATCCCCCAGATCAGCAGTATGTAAAGCAATGGTCATGAAGAGACTGGTGTTAGCAAGGCAGGTGAGGTCTGGTTCAGGAGCCTCGTTAATGCCAGGGGTGAAGGGTGAAAGTTAAAAAGTCAAAAAGAAAACAATCCATCAGTAATTGGAAGTTCGAGGAAATAATAATTATTACTGAAACCTTACAACCAGTCAACTTCTTCACCTGGAATTACCTAACCTACACTTGATCCCACCTGACTATCACTTTGTATATTACAATTTGTTTTTAATTTTTGTACTTGATAAGGTCTTTTATGAGTGAAAAGTCCTTACGGTAAATTGTTCTGCTTTATTACAAATGTCTTCATAACACTGTTGGTCAACTAATAGCTATTTCGCCAAATTCTATTTTATTGTCTTAAATTTGTTTTTATCATGTATTTAATTTAGAATATACATTGCCTTGTACAATTTATATTTGTAATATTATGATTTTGTTATTAATCTAATTTTCTTTCTGTATTTCAGGGAATGTTTATTATTGTCATCGTGGGTCAACTTATCAGTCTCCCTGTATTCTGCCTTGAGATTCTCAGTCCTCGAATTAAACAAAATTAAAATAGCATTTCACATAACAATTACTGAATCACACTGAGGGGAAATATTCAATATACTTTGTATAATTATATATAGAAACTGAATGTATTTTCACCTTTATCCTGTTCCTGTGCTGTCTCCTTTCTTTAATTTTGCAAGTTTCTCTCTTACGTTTCAGTTTGTATTAATAATACATACTCAACACTCTCTTAAACTTTTCAAATTATTCGTTGAGCTTTTCATAACTTGATTTGTTATCAAATTAGTAGCCGTAAGAGTAGCACATTAATATTAAAGATAACTGTGAGTATGGCAGTCTTAAATATTACTCAAAAGCTTTTATTCCACTTAGAAATAAAATATTTTTCATGATATGATTTTCTTTAAACTTTTCCTGTTCATCACAATATCTCTGATTCCACATATTTCTCCAACTGTCACCTGACACTGGTCTTTGCCAGATAGTGACCGTCACTGGCTCCCGAGGAGTGTTGGAATGATGTACCATTTTCATTCCCATTCCAGGACAACCCTATCGCAAGTGCACGGTGAGTCTTTGGGTCAAGTGTAATATCGTTTACAGCTTTATAGCAGGCGCATCCATATGACTAGTGCTGGGTGTGCTCTATGAATGTAACACAGGATTTCTTAGGGGTCAGGTGAAGTACCGTTAACAGCACTATGACGGAAACATCACTGTGATGTAACCGTAGAACAATACACGGTACCGTGTATAGCTCTACTGTGGGGCACACTGAATCTTCATCAGCACAAATGGTGAAATAGTTAGCTATAGTCGTCGCAGACGCACTGTAGCTGGGACACAGCACATCTGCGTTGGTTTAAGTGGTGTCTTCGCTCTGATTTATACTATGGTTTAAGTCATATATAACTCAACTGACTCCTCTGCTACCTTCCCCACTCACTCTGAGCTCGTAATATGTAGCAGGTAGGTGAAGCTGGAATCAGGGTTGCATCTCTGGTGTTAAGATGAAAATAAGACACCTGCAGTCTGCGAGTCTATATTGTAGACGTTTCGCCATCCAGTGGCTTTATCAACACAAATTCAATGACATAACTGGAAGACAGAAGAACCATGTAAATTTGACACATATGCAACACTTGGGTATCTTTATTGAGGAAACGTTTCGCCACACAGTGGCTTCATCAGTCCATACAAAGGAGAATCATGAAGAACAGGAGGAGTTTGAGGTGGTCAGTCCCTCAACCTTGCGTTGATGTTGTCAGTCCATCAATCGTGAATAGAATACAGAATATCTGCGGAGAGGGAGCTAATATTCTGTAGGTAGGAGAGGTGTAGCAGTCGTAGGAGGTGTCACATTTGACCAATGTGGAAGTAGGTCGTGCCCAAGGGTTAGGCAAGCGAAGAATTCCCTTTATTAAGATACACATATGCAAGACTTGGGTATCTTTATTGTGGAAACGTTTCGCCACACAATGGCTTCATCAGTCCATACAAATGAGAATCGTGAAGAACAGGAGTTTGAGGTGGTCAGTCCTTCAATTTTGAGTCGATGTTGTCAGTCCATCAATCCGACGACATACATGTTTGCAAATATACAGGGTCTAAAGCCAGCGACGAACAACAAAATACCTTGCGGCTGTCACAAAGACCCACATAAGGGATCACTTGGGCTACAACCTATACAGATGTGACAAAGTGAACAGGCAAAAGGAGGAAGGGGGGAGGGGGGTTGGCCTGTATATCACAGAGTCTCTTATATGCTCAGAACTACTAAACGCCTCAAAAGCTCTAGTTGAACTTTTAGCAGTAAAGATCGAGAATCAAAACCTGGTCATCGTGGTTGTATACAAGCCTCAGGATGCAACGTCCCAACAACTCCAGGAACAGCTTCTAATAATTGACCACTGTCTGGAAAACCTTCCAGCTCCTGCCCCCAACATCTTGCTCCTGGGACTCTTCAACCTAAGGCACCTAAAATGGAGGAATATTGCAAATAATGTGGTAGCAGAGATAACACCAGGAGGCAGCTCAGATGAAAACTCGCACAACACGAGCTTTAAATCTCGGCACCAAATTCACCTTAAACCAGCAAATAATAGAGCCTACAAGATTGGAGAATACACTGGTCCTCATCTTCACTAACAATGATGATCTGATACGAAATGTCATCATATCAAAAGCAATATACTCAGATCACAATATAATAGAGGTCCAGACATGTATGCGGGGAGCCCCAGACCGACAAAATGTGATCAGTCGCGATGGAGCCTTCACCAAATTCAACTTCAATAACAAAAACATAAGGTGGGACAAAGTAAACCAAGTCCAAAATTATATAAAACTGGGAAGATAGACTAAGCATCTCAGATCCTAACCTATGTCTAGAACAAATTAATTATGTGGCACTTGAGGTTTGCTCAAGACAAATTCCCTTAAGGAAAATGAAGGAAGATGTAAACTAGAAAGAGAGAGGCTCTCCCTATACAGGCGAAGGCAAAGAATAACAGAGCGGCTACAAGAGGCCAATATATTTGAAATATGTAGGGAGACACTGGTCAGAGAAATAGCAAACATCGAACTAAAACTAAAGGAATCTTACAGGAATCAAGAAACGCGGGAAGAACTAAAAGCCATAAATGAAATTGAAAGAAATCCAAAGTATTTCTATTCTTAGGCCAAATCAAAGTCGAGAACAACCTCCAGTATTGGGCCCCTACTTAAACGGGATGGGTCCTACACAGATAACACCAAGGAAATGAGTGAGCTACTAAAGTCTCATTATGACTTAGATTTTAACGACCCGCTACACATACTGAAAGTCGAAGACCTAAATGATTTTTATGAGAGTGCCACAGAACTTGACAGACGCAGACCTATCTGACATTATCCTGACGCCAAATGACTTCGAAGAGGCTATAAATGACATGCCCATGCACTCCGCTCCAGGCCCAGACTCATGGAACTCCGTGTTCATCAAGAACTGCAAGAAGCCTCTATCACGTGCTTTTAACATCCTTTGGAGAGGGAGCATGGACACTGGGTCGTCCCACAGTTACTAAAAACAACAGACATAGCCCCACTCCACAAAGGGGGCAGTAAAGCTTTGGCGAAAAACTACAGACCAATCGCTAACATCCCATATCATAAATTTTTTTGAAAGGGTTATAAGAAGCAAGATCGCCACTCATCTAGATACAAATCAGTTGCACAACCCAGGGCAGCATGGGTTTAGAGCAGGTCGCTCCTGTCTGTCCCAACTACTTGGCCACTACGACTAGGTCCTGGATGCTCTAGAAGACAAACAGAATGCAGATGTTATATACACAGACTTTGCAAAATCCTTTGACAAGTGTGACCATGGTGTAATAGCACACAAAATGCGTGATAAAGGAATAACAGGAAAAGTTGGCAGATGAATCTATAATTTCCTAACAAATAGAACACAAAGAGTAGAAGTCATTAAAGTCTGAGGCGGCTACGGTGAAAAGCTCTGTCCCACAAGGCACAGTACTCGCTCCCATCTTGTTCCTCATCCTCATATCGGACATAGACAGGGATATGAACCACAGTACCGTGTCTTCCTTTGCAGATGACACCCGAGTCTGCATGACAGTGTCCACCATTGAAGACACTGCAAGACTCCAAGCAGACATCAACCAAATCTTTAAATGGGCTGCAGAAAACAATATGAAGTTCAATGATGAAAAATTTCAATTACTCCGATATAGAAAATGTGAGGAAATTAAAATTTCATCGGAGTATAAAACAAATTCCAAGCACATAATAGAGCGAAAAACTAATGTCAAAGACCTGGGAGTGATCATGTCAGAGGATCTCACCTTCAAGGACCATAACACTGTAGCAATTGCATCTGCTAAAAAAATGACAGGATGGATAATGAGAACCTTCAAAACCAGAAATGCCAAGCCCATGATGACACTTTTCAGGTCGCTTGTTCTATCTAGGCTGGACTATTGCTGCACACTAACTGCACCTTTCAAGGCAGGTGAAATTGCTGAACTAGAAAATGTGCAGAGAACCACCTCAATTACTGGGAACGCTTGAAGTTCCTAAACCTGTACTCCCTAGAACGCAGGCGGACAGGCACTGGACAGGCACCTAAAGTCAGTACCTGACCAGCCAGGCTGTGGTTCGTACGTCGGACTGCGTGCGGCCAGCAGTAACAGCCTTGTTGATCAGTCTCTGATTCACCATGAGGCCTGGTCACAGACCGGGTCGCGGGGGCGTTGACCCCCGGAACTCTCTCAGGTAAATTCCAGGTACTTTATGTACTAACCCAAATCCAGCCCTTTTCACTCATAAATTTGTCCAATCTCTGGGAGGGGGCGGGGAGGGTCATATGGCGGGTAGCACACAGGCAGTTGCCTCACATTCAGCGAGACTGTGGCTGGTGTCAACCCGCGCTGCGCTACTCTGTGAAAAAACTTCCCCTCAATCCTTCAGTTGCTGCCTTGCAACATTCATACCTCCTGATGACGCACTGAGATTTCCACCCCTGCGCTTGTTTATTCATTTATATTCCCTCCACTAGTTATGGAAGGGAAGTGGGAATATAAATGTATAAATTCAAGGATTATGTGGATTAAAATAAGGGTCGGATGCGAAAAGTGGGTTATAATAAGCGTGTATGCACCTGGAGAAGAGAGGAGTGTAGAGGAAGAGAGAGATTTTGGGAGATGTTAAGTGAATGTATAGGAACTTTTGAAATTGTGGTAGGGGACCTAAATGCTAAAGTAGGAGGAACATTTAGAGAGGGTGTGGTAGGTTAGTTTGGGGTGCCAGGTGAAAATGAAAATGGGAACCCTTTGATGGAACTTTGTATAGAAAGCGGTTTAGTTATAGGTAATACATATTTTAAGAAAAACAGGATAAATATGTATACAATATATGATGTAGGGCGTAATGACAGTTTTTTGTTGGACTACGTATTGGTAGATAAAAGACTGTTGAGTACTTCAGGATGTACATGTTTATAGAGGGACCACAGATATATCAGATCACATTTTAGTTGTAGCTAAAGTGGGAGTAAAATGTAGATGGGATACAAGGAAAATAGAAGCAGCAAGTAAGAGGTGAAAGTTTATAAACTAAAAGAGGAGGCAGTTAGAGTAAGATATAAACAACTATTGGAGGATAGATGGGCTAGTGAGAGTATAGGCAATGGGGCGAAGACATATGGGGTAGGTTTAATAATGTATTGATAGAGTGTTCAAAAGAAGTTTGTGGTTACAGGAAAGTGGGTGCGGGAGGAAAGAAGAGCATATGAGAGGTTTTTACAAAAGTAGATGTGATGCAAATAGGGAAGAGTACATGGAGAGAAAAAGGTTAAGAGAGTGGTGAAGCAATGTAAAAAGAGAGCAAATGAGAGAGTCGGTGAGATGTTATCAATGAATTTTGTTGAAAATAAGAAAAAGTTTTGGAGTGAGATTAATAAGTTGAGGAATCCTAGGGAACGAATGGATTTGACAGTTAAAAATAGGAGAGGAGAGCTAATAAATGGAGATTTAGAGGTATCGGGAAAATAGAGGGAATATTTTGAGGATTTGTTAAATGTTGATGAAGATAGGCAAGGAGGAATAATATCTTGTAGGAGTGAGGAAGAGCCAGTTGTGAGTGTGAGGGAAGTTCGTGAGGTAGTGGGTAGAATGAAAGGGGGTAAAGCAGCTGGGATTGATGGGATAAAAATAGAAATGTTAAAAACAGGTGGGGATATAGTTTTGGAGTGGTTGGTGCTATTATTTAATAAATGTATGGAATAGGGTAAGGTACCTAGGGATTGGCAGAGAGCGTGCATAGTTCCTTTGTATAAAGGAAAAGGGGACGAAAGAGAGTGCAAAAATTACAGGAGAATAAGTCTGTTGAATATACCTGGTAAAGTGTATGGTACAGGTATTACTGAAAGATTTAAGAGTTAGATAGAGAGTAGAACAGCAGATGAACAAGGAGGCTTTAGGAAAGGTAGGGGGTGTGTAGACCAAGTGTTTACAGTGAAACATATAGGTGAGCAGTATTTATATAAGTGTGTCAGGGGAACGCCTTTCCCTGAACAAAATATAGATGGAAAAATTAATAAATAATAGTAAACCGAAGGATATATATAATAAGATGTTTTTTTCTGGATTTTAATATAAAATTAAGTAGAAATAAAAAAAAGAAATATATCCGTTGTGGTTCTGGTCTGTTGGTGAGACAGGAGGTAATAACCGGAGAGGGGGAGAATAGATGATGGTTGTCTCCGAGTAGGTGGTATGTCTCCGGAGTAGAAATACCACACTGTAGGTATCCAAAGGGAGATGAGATCTTCAGCAACACCCTCTAACGCACACAAGTTAGAAACTAGAGAGGAGTTGTTGTGGAATTCCCGTTAAGTCCAGGGAAATCTTGCTCGCAAGTCATGCGTCTGTCCTGGAGAACCAGTCCAGCGGATGAGCTGATTCGGAGAAGAGTGAAGGTGAAGTGACTTTCCACTCCCCAACCGACACCAGGTAAGAGTCATACTACCAGGAGTAGAAAGTAAAAACCCTCAACAGACAACCGGGAACAAGAGTTTAGCCCCAGCCCGCTAGATGGTAGTGCTGGCTGTAACTATTTAATAATGCTCCCGGCAGACTGAACAACCGTTACCTTATTTACAACCACGTTTCCCTCACAAAGAGTAAAGACGTTTTTGAGGCATTAATAGATTTGGAAAAGGCGTATGACAGGGTGGATAGTGGGCAATGTGGCAGATGTTGCAGGTGTATGGAATAGGAGGTAGGTTATTGAAAGCTGTGAAAAGTTTTTACGAGGATAGTGAGGCTCAGGTTAGAGTATGTAGGAGAGAGGAGATTATTTCCCAGTAAAAGTAGGCCTTAGACAAGGATGTGTGATGTCACTGTGGTTGTTCAATATATTTATAGATGGGGCTGTAAGAGAAGTGAATGCTCGGTTGTTGGCAAGAGGTGTGTGGGTTAAAATATAAAGAATCTAACACAAAGTGGGAGTTGTCACAGTTGGTCTTTGTTGATGACACTGTGCTTTTGGGAGATTATGAAGAGAAGTTGCAGAGGTTGGTGGATGAGTTTAGTAGGGTATGTAAAAGAAGAAAATTAAATGTGAATATAGGAAGGAGAAAGGGGATGAAGATATCAAAAACATTAGGTGATGAAAGATTGGATATCAGATTGGAGGGAGAGAGTATGGAGGAAGTGAATGTATTAAAATATTTTGGAGTGGATGTGTCAGCAGATGGGTATATGAAGGATGAGGTGAATCATAGAATTGATGAGGGGAAAAGGGTGAGTGGTGCACTTAGGAGTCTGTGGAGACAAAGAACTTTGTCCATGGAAGAAAAGATGGGAATGCATAGAGTATAGTTATACAAGCACTTTTATATGGGTGTGAAGCATGAGTGGTGAATGTTGCAAGAAGGAGAAGGCTGAAGCCAGTTGGATTGTAAGCAAGGTAACATTTATGAAGGGATTCAGGGAAACCGGTAGGCCGGATTTGATTCCTGGAGATGGAAAGTGCAGTGCCGGAACTCTGAAGGAGGGGTGTAATTGTTGCACTTTTATAACTATAGTGTAAGTACGCCTCTGGCAAGACAGTGATGGAATGAATGATGATGAAAGTTTTTTTCTTTTTTGGGCCACTCTGCCTTGGTGGGAATCGGCCGATGTATTAATAAAAAAATAATATATATATATATATATATATATATATATATATATATATATATATATATATATATATATATATATATATATATATATATATATATATATGTTGTGTGTGTGTGTGTGTGTGTGTGTGTGTGTGTGTGTGTGTGTGTGTGTGTGTGTACATATTTCATTTTTATTAACACATCGGTTGTTTCCCACTGAATCAGGGTGGCCCGAAAAAGAAAAACTTTCATCATCACTCACTCAATCACTGTCTTATCAGAGGCGTGCTTACACTACAGTTATAAAACTGCAACATTTATACCCCTCCATCAGAGTTCTGGCACTGCACTTTCCATCTCCAGGAATCATGTCCTGCCTACCGAACTTGATTCCATCCAAGAGGGTGCTCATTGATTTAGTGGCAGTAGAGACTTCAGGGAGGATTGTTCGCACAGCTCTGATTCTTTCCTGGGATCGTTGTGATGATTTTACACTTGGAGTGATTGCGGATGAGTCCCATGGCTTCTCTCTGTCTTCATCAAAAGTTGTAGGTCCTCTAGCAGGGACTCTTCAGTACCTGCCAGAGTGCCATCATCCAGGTACTAGAATCAGAACTCGCTGCGCAGGCTGGAAGTTAGTCCTCTTACTGCCAAGCAGAAGAGAAGTGGAATTTCATGTTCGCCAAACAAAAGAATTCAGGGTTTGCTGTAGCCAGCTGAAATGAATGGAAAATGACTGGGGAACCGATCCCTAACGGCTGGTAAGACCACATCTTTTTCACCATATTAAAAGCATTTCTGAAGTCAAGTTTGACTACGGTCTTGTCTTCTGGTAAGTCCTTGATGTAGGCCCTTGCCGCACGAGCTTCACTGCCTTGAGAGACCTGAAAGCCCAGTTGGTGTGGCTGGAGTAAATTGGCAGCTTCTAGGCGAATGTTTCTTACTGGTTCTTTGGCAACGAGACGGTGAAGAGTATTACCTACAGCAATGGGTATGATTCCTCCATCCTTCTTCTTCAAAGCGCATAATGAGGCTTTAAAAAATAAAGGTTTAATTTCTTTTGGGATGCGCCCAGCCAGGTAGTTGTTGACGAAGGTTGTTAACTCGGAGAGAAGAATTGATGCAGATGCGCCGAGTACTGGATTTACCATCTCTTTGATGTGTTGTGACTGAATTCCAGTGTAACCTCCTGCAGATCCTGCTGGAAATGACACTATCGCCTTATAGACATCTGATTCTGCAAAATTAATTGTCCAGTGATGAGGTCTTCCTCAGGGTTGTTGTTAACGAATATGGTGTCCCTTGTTGGGGGCTTGTCTCTTAGTGCTTGGGCTGTGGCCAAGTACTAAACACAGTGTCGTCATTTGTAATTATTCTGATTGCTTCTACTGTGTTACCTTCCATTTGTTGGCTAACCTGTGCGTAAATGTTCTCATTTTCAGTAATATTTTTTCTTGGGTCTACCTCTGTGACATATGCATTTAAACATGTGATATTTACATGTGTAAAGATGCATTCTACTGACATTTCACAGTAAAGCTTGGAAACCAAAACAATTGTCTAAGAGTTGTGTGCGCAGTGACGCCTCGTTCTGGAGACACGCAGGCACCTCCCACTTGCTAACTTATAATCATGACATTGACCAATAGGAAGCCAAGATATAGATAGCTCAGTTGTCTAATAAAAGAGGTGAGTTTGACTGTCTTGCCTCATTCTTCTACTCCTCTCTGGAGTTAGCATTGATCCATCCTCATTCTTGCCGTGTTACTGTGAGCGACAGACATTACAGACAAAAACATTAGTTTCTTATCTGAACCATCAACAGTAAGGTAAGTATATCTGGTGAATAATATGAATTATTGCATACTTTAAAATTTATTGCTTATGAACAGTTTCTCGTTTGTGTGTGTGTATGTGTGTGTGTGTGTGTGTGTGTGTGTGTGGCATTTACGACATACAAAGGCTAGTTAAACACAGAAGTATCATGTGATAAATATTGTAGTACGTTCATTCTCACTCAGTCTAATCAAGTACTCAGGCTAGTACTCAAAGAAGCACAGGCACAAACACCCACTCCCCGACACTTTCACTCACACACACTCACACACACACACACACACACACACATACATACGTACATACATGCGTGCAGAAACATTCACGATATGCACATTCGCACACATCAACACACACACACTCAGTCTAAATACGTACTCACATACATCAACACACTCAAGAAGTATCTGAAAATGTCCAGAAAAGATTATAAAAAGTAAGCTTCGGAAAAGTACTTTATGTATATTTTACTGGTAATTTATCTGTGACATAAATAAATGGTATTAAATTCATTAATCATATAAAGGTTAATTAAACTTGTCTAATGTTAATGGACTCGTTTATTATTATCATATAATTTGCAGTCGGAATCACAGTTAAGAAAATATCTATTTAATCTTCTTAATTGTTAAATTTGCTAGTTTAGATGATTGTGCTTTATTTTCTAATTATCCTGTTTAAGAAATTTTGAAACGTTTTAATTAGATTTTTACTGAATCTTTTTCTAGAATTAAGCTCATCAGGAAGAAAATTTATTGAAATATTAATTATTTGTGTTTTATTGTCTTTTATTTAGTTTTCTATGAGTTTCTGAGTAAATTTTACGTTTTTTTTTCAGTAGAGAATCTCTCTTCCAACTTGTAGCAATTTTGTTTATACAATATTTGAAAACTGAAATATTACGAGATTGAATACATCAATCTAAACTTTGGTGGAGATTTACATTACACTGTAGATGACATCTGACAGTGTACAGAGGAGCTACATTGTATTAGCATCATAAAAAGCTTAAATGTTTTGTGAATAACCAGAAAGATAGAATCATACAATTGTTAGTAAAAATATTTATATACAGAAGAATCTGAATGATATAAGACACTTTTAGGCAAGTGGGAAACCCTATTGATACTAAGCTTCACGCACCTAGAATTTTTTTTTTCCAGACCAGTGAGAATACATCAATATATAGAATGTAAAGGAAAAAAATTCAGTGACAGATCTATGTAAGCCAAATGAGTACTGTGATGCTGGTCTATTGTGTAGTGTCCCATATGTCAAGGTGTATTTGATTTAGGAGGATTGTAAATTATTTTGCAAATTGAAAATTGCCTTGCTTTGGGTGATGATCTCTAATTTGTTGAACATTGAACACTGTAATCACTTTTAAATATTTTTGTCTTTATCTGCTGATCAGATTCTCCTTCGTTCTTTTCAAAAGATTAGTTGGGGCGTCTTAATAAATAACCTGTGTTGTGAGTGTTATGTGTCCGCAATTCGTAAAAAATATTTTTGGATTCATGTGTCTAAAATTGTCCAGATTTTTCTGACGTATATTTCATTGAAATTATTGAGTAAGATAGAGCGGACATAGTATTTTTCAGTACCTGGTTACCTGGTTAGCTGTTTTGTAATAGAGGAGGAAGGGACAGCAATTATGTTACTCTGTACATTTAATATTTTGAAAAGGCTGATGAGAACATTTGAAAAAACGATAACAATGAATTTCTCATAGCAACTATTGGAATTTGGATTATAGAATTTTATAAGTCTTGTTTTCCCACTATCGCGAATGAATTGTGATGAAAATGAAGTTGTTATAAGAGACTTGTAAAGACTTGGCATTCATCCTCAAGAAACCCAGAGGCTACATATACATAAACCATAAGAGAGAAACTAATTAAAATGTCCTCATCAGTTTTAACATCGTGGCGAGACCAAAAGTGAATTAGATCATTTTGATCAGTTGGTTTTAAGTAAAGTTTAAATTTTATAATGGTATAAATCTTAGTAATGAACATGTTGAGAAACGAGAGTCAGTGCTGCCATAGATGCTACTTGATGAGGACTCAGTATTTTGGGTGACTGTATAGAGATGATGCAAAGGGAGAGTGTGCAAAATAAAGAAAATAAATCTATAAAGGAAGGAACAGGGTAATGAGAGCAACAAAATATCTAGATAATGATAGGTTGGATATCTTATTGTTGGGAAGGATTATTGAGGATGTGAATGTACTTAAGTATCCAGGAGTGGATCCAGGAAAGATGAGGATAATAACTTAACAGAGTTAGGTAAAAATGTAGGTCTTTTGGCGTGGCATCTGTGAAAAGTACAATGATTAATGTAATGAGACAAAGATGAAAATATACCAATACTATTATGTGAGTGTGAGCCATGGGCTTTAAACATTGCAATGAGGATACAACTAGAGGCAGTGAAGATGTCATTTTTTGAGAAAAATGTATGATGTAAATATAATGCAGAGTATTATGAGGCAAGACATTAAAAGATGTTCTGAGGAGAACATGTTGAGGGGGTTGGTCATGTAAAAAAAGTGTAGAGTATAAATAAATAATAAACAGGATTTAAAAAAAAACGGATGCTTTGGGAATGTGAACAGATGTAATTTGTATCAGCCTGCGGAGGCATCAGTAATGTTAACAAACATTCATCATAACTCACATTTTTTTAATCGTAAACTGCATTTGTAAACGTTTCGCTCATTTTCATTAACATAATCTTCCAATCAGTGTTTCAGTATGAGTACAAAATCCCTCTGTCTGCATGTGGTACTTTCAAGTATTGTTGATTTTCTTCATGTTGCCTGATATCAATTTAAATTTCCATTACATGGCTTCTATCTAAAATAAATTCCAGCCCCTATAAGTTATTCATTTGCATACGTTTTTAATAATAAAAATCACACTTATGAACAGGAAGTTAAGAAAACACTTGGGTTCGTTCATGGCCTCTGTTAAGCTACAACTTTGTCTATCGTTTACTTTAAAAAAGATTTTTGCTTCATCTCAAAACATATTCATATTGTTATATAATTTATTTAGCAGGTCATTATTAATAATAAAAATTATTTCGAAGATCCTTATGGACATTTTATCTCTTTTGTTGCTTCACATATTACTCTCAGACGGAATATCCTTGTCTTTTTTTTTAATTTTGATGTTTAAATGTTAGTTTTCCAGTACCTCAGTTGAAAGTATTCTTGTAATCTAGTTAAATACAATTAGTACATTCATTTCGTTCATAAATAATTTCGGAACTGTGGTCAAAGATTAGCTTAGATGTTATACGTAAACTTCCAGTCCGGTAACTGATTTGTTTACTGTTTAATATGTTTGCTATCTCTAAGTATTTTATCCACATTTAAATATTTTTTCTTTCCAGTATTTTTGCAACAACAGTTACAGTAGATATAAGAAACAAGTTTGTATTTCTCAGTGTATATTCACTTAGCGTTTCTGTTACAAAAAGACGATATCTGTAAAAAATAGACATCTCGAGAGAATACTAGAAGTGCTGCCCCTCTAGCATTCAGCCTGTTTCTGGTTTTTGTAACAAGATGTCGGAATAAGATCAGGTCTAGTTATCCCTAGTAGAGTTTTGTGATTACAACTAGGTGATAATAATCCAACGAAATAAAACTTGACAAGTTTATTAACAAAGTTGGGCTCAGGTGGACAAAATCAAAGTAAATGAATTTTATATAATTTAGGATATAAGCTCCTACACATCTCTTGAAGTGTAAAGATAAATTATACATATAGTAATATAGTGCTGAAGGCACATATCAGTATGACTCTTAAGTGTTGTCTGGTACGTTATCAACAATATAAAAATACTAGTATATACAAGTGTGTGTGTGATTGTGTGCGTGTGTGCTCAAAGTGCTCGTTATATCTCATTAAGAATCGACTTGACTTAAACAGTGACTATTAAACGTCCTCAAATATTTGAGGACGTTTAATCAGTCACTGTTTAAGTCGAGCAGGAGCGGCTTCAGGCCGCTCAGAAGTTGCATTATCAGATCATAACCATGAAAGTCTTGAAGGCAATCAGGTGCGGTTCTCAGAAACAATCGCATGAAAGCAGTATTTATATTTTCCATACTGAAAAAGGTATTGGGACGTACTCAGATTAAAATCTATTCTAACATTTTCATATGTAAGACTAACCAACTTTGAAGAATGAAAGTCATTTTTGTGTAAGCTTATTGTACTTAACATGGAAATTAATAAGAATGCTCTTAAAGACACACGCATTATAGAGACATAAAAAAAAAAAAGTTTATTATACCTAGGATCACCAAATAACGTCACATATATGGCTGTTTTCTTATCAGAAGAGATATTCTCCAGTTATTTTACAGAAACCAATTTGATTAATAAAATCGACACTATCTACATACACAACTTAACATTAAATTGTGTCCCCTGAGAAAAACATATCAGCACTAAAAGTATAAAATGATCAGATGATGAATCGTCCAGTTATTGCACAGAATCTTACAAAATTTGTGCCTATAAAGCCTAAACCCATAAAACGTTCCATCCAAATCATACGATGAATCATCCACTGCAGAATGATGTCGTTCACAATTGTTATACTTTAATCAGAGAAAAGCTCTAAACACTGAAGGTCATATACCGCCTGTACAATGAGCAGGTATTTTAAATTCGATTCAGACAAGTGGAAGATAAGTCCAATTCCTCTTATAAAGAGCCTCTCACCAGCATCAAGGAATAAATAATATAACAAATTAAAATTATACTATGTACCAACAAAATGGCTGATTAGAGGAGCCAATCTTTCTTCAGTAATCATATGGCTTATGCAGCATTGCGCATAGCTTTTGATAATGGTTGTCATAGTCCCTAAAAAAATTTGTGGTTCCTGGTAATTTAACTCCCAGATAGTATGGGTTAGATTAGGTTAAGTCAGTATAGGTTGGATTAGGTTAAGTCAGTGTAGGTTGGATTAGGTTAAGTCAGTGTAGGTTAGATTAAGTCAGTGTAGGTTAGATTAGGTTAAGTCAGTGTAGGTTAGATTAGGTTAAGTCAGTGTAGGTTAGATTAGGTTAAGTCAGTGAAGGTTAGATTAGGTTAAGTCAGTGTAGGTTAGATTAGGTAAAGTCAGTGTAGGTTAGATTAGTGCACATTAGACTGAATTAGATTAGGTTGGATTGTTAGATTAGGGTATGTATTAATGTTGGTAGAATTACTGACAATATGTTAGGTAAAAGGACACAAGTGCAACTAGTGTGACATTTTGTTGTGGCAACGTTTCGCTCTCCAGGAGCTTTGTCAAAGCTCCTGGAGAGCGAAACATTGCTACGTTGGAGTGTCACATTGGTTTCACTTGTCCTTTTACCTAACAGGTTAGAGTATGTTAGAGTAAGTTAATTTAGATAAGATTGCATTAAGCTAGGTTAACCTAAGTCACCTTAGGATAGGTTAGATTTCAAAACTATTAAAATGAAATCTTTACCTAAATCAAACCATTTTGTATATAGACAGTGAAATTAACCAGATGTCAAAGTGAGAATAACTGGTAGGCAAAATACTGAGCTGTTTAATCATAGGCAAGACTAACCCTTTTTTCCATGTTTCTCTAGTGATACCAGCTAGGCATTGTTAATAGTAATGATAAACTTACTGAAGACTCAGAATATTGGAGCTGGAACAACATAGATATTTGTTGTTGTCCATAAGAAACCAATATATGTATCATTTAAATTAATTTTAATGCCTCAAGGTGCTAGATATGTTCTCTAGAGAAGAGGAGAGAAAAAATATAATAATTGTACCTACATACTACAATTCAACAAAATTGTGAGATTGGGGAAGTGTAAAATATATTCAGTGAAAAGCAAGGACACCATGAGCATGTTAAGAAAACATTGTATCAACATCTGTGGGTTAAGATTTCTGAAATAGAATAACTGTAAAAGTCTTCAAGAGGATGCATGATCAATACCTCCTCCAAGTTCTGGGTCAAGCAGATGGCGAAGAACATATGGGACAGTGGGATGCCAACAGCAACAACCTGGTTGGCCAGGCAAGCACCGGAGAAGCTGACACTGGTCTGGGCAAGATTAGTATTTCCAGAAAATGAATAAAGTATTTTAAATTACTGAAAATACAAAATACGTGCAAGTCACTTGGCAACATTAATTAAACTCCAACTGAAAGGTGGAAAAAAAAGTGCAAATTTCAATTATAATTTTAAAAGAATATCTGGATTAAACCATTGATTAAAAGTGCAATACCTCGACTGTAATAACACACACACAACTCACACATAAGAGACTTAAAACTTATGACGTTTCTGTCTACTAATACAGAAGCTCAAAGGGAAGGAAGCCTGTGTATGAGAGACGGGTGGGGCTGGGAGTTGTAGAACGGGAGGAGGTAGTAGAATAATTGTAGTAGTACACTGGCAGAGGTGGCAGTAACAAGGTAGTAGTGATAGAGAAACGAGGGTCAGGTAGTGGAGTGTTAACAGAGCAGTTATAGTGGAGAATAAGAACAAGAAAAAAGTAGCACTGCAGGAGAGCTAATGACCCACGTGGGGAGGACAAAAACCCGGGGGAGGGGAGATAAACTATAGGACAGAACTCATCTAGGTAGAAGAAAGGAAAGAAGAGGTAAGGAGAGGAGGCGATAAAGATCAGGTCAAGTCACGAGTGTACTAAAGTTTGGAGCATTAAACAATGTAATGAGAAAGGAAGGCATCTACAGAGACAAAGACCTGTGTCAGGACTTAGTTCTGGTGAGTATATGTTCATTATCATTCTTTGTGCTTCTGTGACTGGTTGATGGTCAATGTCAGACCGAAACGTCGTCATAAGTTCGTTTCCATGTGCGGGTTATTTGTGTATTGTAATTATTGTCTGTGCCTCAGCAACCTGTGGAACAAAAGACTGCATCCACATCACTTAGTAAGCAACAATGAGGGTCCTGGTGGCGATGCTGTCAAATACTCTGCTTCTTAAACTCAGCTGAACTATGTTTGAAAGCTACATGGAGCTAAACACCAAGTTTCAATAAATTTGAAGTAGTCTGGTGGGAACTGACTTCGAAATTGTTAAAATTTACATGTAATGACCGTACAGCAATATTATTGGCAGGTATGTACAGGAGTAAAGGTAGATTAATACTTGGATGCACAAGAAACACCATCATTTATGAACTCCTAATTGATTAATCACAAATGATTAATAAATGCGAAAATGCCACAATAATTCATGTGACGGAGGAGAAAAAATGAGCAGGAGGGACAATAAAGCATATGGCATGAGTTTAAATGTATCAGCCATCGCCTGAGCTGCGTCTCGTGTGTGGCTGATTGACTTCATCACCTTTCAAGAAATTTGATAAATTTGTCCCTAGTATTTATCGTACATTAAATGCATTTATATGGATGGAGGAGGTAGTGTATTGTGGGCAACCCAGACAAATGTTGTAGTACTCTGACATTTATTCACAGGGCTTTGGAGATTGTGGATTTTTTTTTTTTTAACAATGTTGACTTTGCCCTTACCATTCCCGGCTCATTAGGTAAGGAACTCTTCGGGAAGATTTATATCAGGTAAGTTTTTTAAACGTGGCTACCAGATGTTCTTCAACCTACATGTTCCACAACTTCAGCGAATGTGTGTATAAATTTCACTTTTAAATTTGTATGAAAAATTGACTGCAAAAGCAGCATTTCTGCCTCGCGGCCAGCGAACGTAGGATAGAACTTCCTACACTTGACCGTGAGGTCTGTGTAGCAAGTTTTATTGGCGACACACACTAAGGTTAGGATACATCAAGGTTTTGTAATTTAATGTGTAATGGTCGCCTGTAGAGGCTATGGTGATTTGTTTTTTTAATTTTGCTTTTACGGCCTAAGCGCAGTTATCCTACATCAGCTCATTCCACAACCCAGCTCAATGATACACTCAGTACGGTCTACTAGCTTGTGCTACTAGGTCGATGCCAGGAAGTGACTGCCTGAACAGGTCAACGTATTGGCTTAAGTCGGTGGAGATGGACCTGCCGCATGGCCAGTAGGCCTGCAGCAGTGTTCCTCTTCTTATGTTCTTACAATGCTTAGGTATCTACTAATTATTGCTTGAAAGGAAGCATTATAAGATTTGTCTCACCCAGCCTGAGAAAGTTCGTGATGTGGGTATGTTGATGTTGGATATGTTGTGAAGTCGGCTGTTACGGGTACGGTGATGTGGAGTGTTGTATGTATGATGAGGTAGCGTGATGTCAACATTGTGTTGAGGAATGCACGTGGCGTAGGAGGGAGAGGCGTGTAGAATAACGTTTACAGTGATGTGAGAGGGAAGCAGGTAGGAAGGTTGTGTTGGAGGTGCAGACTGCGTGGCGTCACTGAGCGCTCGCTCACTCTACAACCGGGCCACCGACACACCAGCACTGGGCAGCAGCGGCACCGTTGAAGGTGCTGGTGACTGTGGCACCGCCGCTGCTGCCACTACCACCAACAACCTCATCGTACACACTCCTCGCTCTCACACCTGTTGACTTGTAAACCAACGCCGCCTCCAGTCATCACTGGCCGCACCGCCACCACCACATGTGAAGGCCTCATTCTTGATGTTGCCTACCATGCCATGCCGGTCACGCATTATTCCACCACAACTAATTTTCTCACTGACGAATTGCTTGTTTTTGCCCCGAGAGGAGAGAGTTTATTGGGCAGCGGCAGCACTCATCCTATGAGTGAACATACAAGTATAGAAGCAGTATATTACAGTTTAACTAGACACACTGAATATAGGTCAGTGGCGTGCGATATGGGCTGCTTCCTTTGCTGTTTCAGCGTTGATATGGGCGATAATGCCACATTATTTGGCACATGACTCTCTTAATCCACAGAGTACTGTGATGAAGAATACTTGCTAGGGACACACTGAGAACAAATTTGATTTTTTTGTGGATTATGGTGTATTATAATTTGATACCATTGTATGTATATAATGATGTATGTATTGCAATTATATAATGTATAAATATTTGTAAACCTTATCTAGCGAACCTGAATAAATTATCATTGTAGAAAGGCAAATGATTCTCATTTTAACTTAGGTTAGGCAAACCTATAAAAATTATCCACAAATAATTATAAAAAAAAATACATCGTGACCTGACCAGCCGGGCTGTGGTTCGTACGTCGGTATGCGTGCGATCAATAGTAACAGTCTGATTGATCAGGCCCTGATCCACCATGAGGCCTGGTCACAGACCGGGCGGCGGGGGCGTTGACCCCCCGGTATCCTCTCCAGGTATACTCCAGGTATAGGGTACCCAGTAATGCATATAGTCACATTAACTTTCCCCAAGGTACACAACATAAACGTTGAATTTTTGAAGCCGCAATATAACAAACGTAAACGTCGGAAAAAATGTTTCAAAATATAAGTCTCTCATCGTTAACCTTGAAAACGACATAATTTCTCGTATATTTTTTCCAGATTATTTTTTTTACATTCATATTCTACTTAAAGTTCTGTAAAAATCTTGCTCAGCAAATATGGAAGAAAACAATTATGTTTAAATATAGGATTTAGAGTTGATTGTTCCATTTATGGCAAAAAGTCTTGGAACACAAATTTGATCAACCTTTCTAAATCGACTATAAATTCTATTCCTGGATCGAGGATCTTCATAACTGCAAAAATAATTCAAATGATCTTATTGTGTATGCCATATCGATATTTTTTATCAATATATCTTTTGCTAATCATGTTCAATGAAGTTACTGATGTTCGAATATTACTTTAAAAATAATCCTTATTTATATTAGACAGAAGTGTGCAGAGGGAGCTAAACACAGTGCATTATTTTCTTTAATAATCCATGTTCGTGGTCGTTTAATAGAACACATAATCTATCTCATGAGATTAAGTATTTTGAAAACTGCCAACAGGAATTCCGCCTATAGTTACTGTAGGCAGAGCTCTGTTATGTTACAAACGTCTTCTACTGGAGCTCTGTTATATCACAAACTTCTTCTACTGGAGCTCTGTTATATCACAAACGTCTTCTACTGGAGCTCTGTTATGTCACAAACGTCTTCTACTGGAGCTATGTTATGTCACAAACGTCTTCTACTGGAGCTATGTTATGTCACAAACGTCTTCTACTGGAGCTGTGTTATATCACAAACGTCTTCTATTGGAGCTTTGTTATGTCACAAACGTCTTCTACTGGAGCTCTGTTATATCACAAACGTCTTCTACTGGAGCTCTGTTATGTCACAAACGTCTTCTACTGGAGCTATGTTATGTCACAAACGTCTTCTACTGGAGCTATGTTATGTCACAAACGTCTTCTACTGGAGCTCTGTTATATCACAAACGTCTTCTACTGGAGCTCTGTTATGTCACAAACGTCTTCTACTGGAGCTCTGTTATGTCACAAACGTCTTCTACAGGAGCTATGTTATGTCACAAACGTCTTCAACTGGAGCTATGTTATGTCACAAACGTCTTCTACTGGAGCTCTGTTATATAACAAACGTCTTCTACTGGAGCTCTGTTATATCACAAACGTCTTCTACTGGAGCTCTGTTATATCACAAACTTCTTCTACTGGAGCTCTGTTGTTATATCACAAAACGTCTTCTACTGGAGCTCTGTTATGTCACAAACGTCTTCTACTGGAGCTATGTTATGTCACAAACGTCTTCTACTGGAGCTATGTTATGTCACAAACGTCTTCTACTGGAGCTATGTTATGTCACAAACGTCTTCTACTGGAGCTCTGTTATATCACAAACGTCTTCTACTGGAGCTCTGTTATGTCACAAACGTCTTCTACTGGAGCTATGTTATGTCACAAACGTCTTCTACTGGAGCTATGTTATGTCACAAACGTCTACTGGAGCTCTGTTATATCACAAACGTCTTCTACTGGAGCTCTGTTATGTCACAAACGTCTTCTACTGGAGCTATGTTATGTCACAAACGTCTTCTATTGGAGCTCTGTTATGTCACAAACGTCTTCTACTGGAGCTATGTTATGTCACAAACGTCTTCTACTGGAGCTATGTTATGTCACAAACGTCTTCTACTGTAGCTCTGTTATATCACAAACGTCTTCTACTGGTGCTCTGTTATGTCACAAACGTCTTCTACTGGAGCTATGTTATGTCACAAACGTCTTCTACTGGAGCTATGTTATGTCACAAACGTCTTCTACTGGAGCTCTGTTATGTCACAAACGTCTACTACTGGAGCTCTGTTATGTCACAAACGTCTTCTACTGGAGCTCTGTTATGTCACACATGATATACAGTACCAAACATTTATAAATTAGACTTGTGCAACGCTAGGAAAAAATATGTTAGGATACGTTTTGTTCATCTGGTGAGTGAAACGTATCCTAATTTAAGCCTCATAATTCTACACATGTATCCCTTTTGAAGGTTTATTTCAGTTATACAGGAATAATATTAGAGAGAAGATAGGCCCCATAAAAGTTGCTCAGGTCACTGACAAATAATTGTTTACAATCTTCAACACTCATTTAATCTCAGATTACTAGTGAAATTCTCAACAACAACAAAAAAAAAAAAAATATATATATATATATATATATATATATATATATATATATATATATATATATATATATATATATATATATATATATATATATATATATATATATATCTCGATTAGGTAAAACTTGCGATTTTAACTTAAATAGCAACGCTCACCTTGCCATATAAGACAAGTGAAAATTTGTGTATGCAATAATTTCGCCAAAATCATTCTGAACATAACGAAAAAAATATTTCATTGTGTTTGTTTATTATTAAATTAATGTTAACGTATCTAAAATATATTTAGTTGGGTTAGGCTAAATTAAATTGCGCTTGTTGTAATAAGGTTAGGTAGGTTTTCAAAGTTTCTCTTGGTACAAAATTAAAAATTCTTACATTAACATAAATGAAAAAATATATCTTAAAACGTATAAGAGAAAATTTTAAAAAGGACTTAATTTTAGATGAGTTCTTGCTAATTGACCAGTTTTACCTAATCGGCACGACATATATATATATATATATATATGTAATAAGGTTATATGTAATAAGTTAGGTGGGTTTTTCAAAGTTTCTCTTGGTACAAAATTAAAATTCTTACATTAACATAAATGAAAAAATATATCTTTAAACGTATAAGAAAATTTTAAAAGGACTTAATTTTAGATGAGTTCTTGCTAATTGACCAGTTTTACCTAATCGGCACGACATATATATATATAATATATATGTCGTGCCGATTAGTAAAACTGGTCAATTGCAAGAACTCATCTAAAATAAGTCCTTTAAAATTTTCTCTATACGTTAAAGATATATTTTTCATTTATGTTAATGTAAGAATTTATATTTTGTACCAGAAAACTAAACCTACTAACCTTATTACAACAAGCGCAATTTAATTTAGCCTAACACAACTAAATATATTTTAGATACGTTAACATTAATTTAATAATAAACAAACACAATGAAATATATATTTTCCGTTATGTTCAGAATGATTTTGGCGAAATTATTGCATACACAAATTTTCACTTGTCTTATATGGCAAGGTGAGCGTTGCTATTTAGGCCAAAATCGCAAGTTTTACCTAATCGGCACGACATATATATATATATATATATATATATATATATATATATATATATATATATATATATATATATATATATATATATATGCAAAAAGATCACAGTAATCAGGTGATATCAAAATATGCAAGACAACCACTATGAAAAAATAGATAATGTGAGTAGTCACGAGCGCTTGGAATTCCTCTATTTTTCATAGTGGTTGTCTTGCATATATATATATATATATATATATATATATATATATATATATATAGAACAAGAAGAAAAGTTCTGCATAGTCTAAGTCACTAGTGACATGAATCTCAAACAAATAAATAGGTTAAAAAAGACACATGTGCAACACTTCTTCAATGAGGAAACGTTTCGCCACACAGTGGCTTGGTGAAGCCACTGTGTGGCGAAACGTTTCCTCAATAAAGATAACCAAGTGTTGCATATGTTTCTAATTTATCAACATGTCGGTTCTCTGAACCATTCATCTACATAAATAGGTTAAAACCAAACAAATCACTGCAAACTGGCATAACGCAGCAGAAGGGAAAAATGGCAGATGCAATACCTGTCTACAAAGCAGCAGAATCATAGACTAAATAGTCTAATATCCAATGTGGGTAAAAATGATAAAATGAATAACTGCTGAAGTTATTCGAAGCCGTCTTGAAAGACAACCTGATTAATGAATCTCAACTCGGTTTTACTAAGGGGTGTTCCTGCCTTGAGAATTTAATAACTTTTCCTACTAAAGCATTTGAAATGGTACATTATGGTAATGAGAATGATATTTTGCATATGGCCTTCAGTGAGACCTTTGATAGAGATCCATACAGGAAATGGTTAAAAAAAGTAGAGGCACACAGAATAAGAGTGGTTGAAAGATAGCCAATTGAGTTTCCATAAATGAGGAAAAATCAGACTGTAGACGCATCACAAGCGGTGTTCCACAGGGGTCAGTGATGGGGTCGTTGTTATTCATAAATAGCATAGATGAGGTAATAAACAGTGACAAGCCAATTTTCCAATGACACTAAAATATACCTTCGCATTAATTCTAATAAGGACACTAGAACGCTACAGGAAGATCTGAATAGATTGATGCAGTGGCTAGAGAAGTGGCATATACAGTTCAAAATGGTCAAATGTAAGGTTAGTAATTATGGTAGAATTACCGATAACATGATAGGTAAAAGAACACATGTGCAACTATTGTGATCTTTTATTTTGGCAACTTTTTGCTCTCTCAGAGCTTTGTCAGTCAGGACAAAGCTCCTGTTTCATTAGTTGCACATGTGTCATTTTACTTAACAAAACCAAAAATAACAGTGCATGAGTGTTCGCTCTAGACCTAATAGAATTCTTTGCTTCATATCAAGAGGTATAAATACAAGGAGTACTCAGGTTTTACTTTACATTTAGAATATGATGCGCAGTTCTGGTCGCCGTATTACAGAATGAACGTTAATGCGTTAGAAAACATTCAGAGAATGACAAAATTGATCCCATGTATCAGAGATCTTTCTAGCGAGGATAAACCTCACTTTTTGTAAAAGGCAGTAATGGGTTCAAGATGGAAAAATTACGATTTAGAAAAAATATAGGGAAGCTCTGGTTTGGAAATGGAGCTGTGGATGAGTGAATCAAACTCTCGAGTAGCGTCATTAAAGAAAAAAATTAGGTAGCATTTAAAATATGTTAGACAAGTATGTGAGTGGGTTAGAGTTGGGCTTGCCTAGTATGGGCCTGTAGGAATATAACAATGATATATAATGCTGACTACATTTCAGTTGCATCTGCTGCCTCCTGTAGATTCTACTGAAGAAGCTTATTCTGTAGGTGAAATTAAACCTGCTGCAGTGCTCCTCCTTTCTTATGTTCTAATTTAATATCATAATTTGTTATGGTGATGCTGGATTAATTTTATTTTGTTCTGTAAAATAACAGAAGTTGGTTTGTTGGGTAATTACCTGGAGTATTCCTGGAGAGGGATTCGGAGATCAACGCCCTGCGGTCCGGTCTATGACCAGGCCTCTTGGTGGATCAGAAACTGATCAACCAGGCTGTTACTGTTTGCCGCACGCAAACCGACGTACGAACCATAACCCGTTTGGTCAGTTGCTGACTTTAGGTGCCTGTCCAGTACCTTATTGAAGACAGAGAGGAGTCTATTTGCAAGGAGGCAGTTAAACAGTCTTGGGCCCCTGACTCTTATTGTGTTGTCTCTTAATGTACCCTTGGCTCCCTGCTTTCATTGGGGAATGTTGCATCTCCTGCCCAGTCTTTTGCTTTCATAGGAGTGTTTTCGTGTGGAAATTTGGGACTAGTGCCTCTAGGATTTTCCAAGTGTATTTATTATGTATCATTCTCACCTGCTTTCCAGGAATACAGATCAAAAGACATCAACTGTTCCCAGTAATTTAGGTGCTTTATCGTGCTTATATGTGCCGTGAAAGTTCTCTGTCATTCTCCAGGTCTGAAATTTCACCTGCTTTGAATGGGGTCGTTAGTGTGCAACAGTATTCCAGCCTAGAGAGATCAAGCAAATTAGAAAATCATCATGGGCTTGGCACCCCCAGTTTTGAAGGATCTCATTATCTATCCTATCACTTTCCTAGCAGATGTGGTAGATACATTTTGTGATATTTGAAAGTGAGATCCTCTGACATTATCACTCTCGGATCCTTCACATAAGTTTTTGTTCTATTATGTGATTGGAATTTGTTTTATCCTCCGATACACTTTAATTTCCTCGAATTTTCCATGTCGGAGTAATTAAATTTTCTCTTCATTGAAGTTCATATTGTTTTTCTGCGGCTCATTTAAAGCTTTGATTGATGTTCAGCTTGGAGTCTTTCAAGTGTCATCAATGAATGACACTGTCATGTAAATTCAGTTGTCATCCACAAAGGAAGACACGGTGCTGTAGCTTACATCTCTATGTCAGATATGAGGATAAAGGAACAGGATGGGGGTAAGTACTGTGCATTGTGGAACACAGCTTTTCACTGTGGCTGCCTCAGACTTTACTCTATTTGATATTACCCTTTGAGTTCTATTCGTTAGGATGTTATAGATCCATCTACAAACTTCTATTATTCCTTTGTCCGCAATTTTTGTTGCGTATTACAGTGGTCGCACTTGTCAAAGGCCTTTGCAAAGTCTTGTATACTACATCTGCGTTTTGTTTGTCCTCCATGCCTCTAATACTTTGTCACAATAGTCTAGTAGTTGGGCACGCAGGAGTGCTCTGTTCTAAACCCGTGATTGCCCTGGTTGTGTAACTTATGGATATCTTGGTGGGTGTCGATCTTGCTTCTTAGAACCCTTTCAGAGATTTTATGATATGCTATAAGTCTGTAAGTTTTGCAATTGATTTTCTGCTACCTTTGTGGATGGGGCTAGGTCTGTTTTTTTAGTATTTTGGGATGAAGTGTGCCCTTCTCCCTCTCCTAGAATGCTGAAGGCTCTGAAAAAAAGCTTTTGCAGTCCTTCGTGTTTGGGTTCCCGAGTCTGAGCCTCGGGCCAGTGCATAGTCATGTTTGATGCTTTTTTAAGCCTTGTGGTTTGGTAATATAAAATTTTTTAACTGACCAAATTTTAGTCTCGGTCATACAAAATTCATTAGATTTTTTAAATCTTAGTCCGGTTATCACTCAGTAAACACTGAGTCAGATTGGGACTTTAGTCTATCACTCATTTATTTGCTGTCATCTGTTACTTCCACTTGTCTTCAGGGTCCCAAAACTGGATTTGTTTTGGATAGATTTGGCATAAAAAGACATATTTTAGATTTTTTTTTTTCAATTTCATTTGGTTTAGTTCTTCCTCAGTGTCTTGCCTCCTCCTTATTTATGCAGTTGATTTTGCTATTTCTCTGACCGTGCCTCCCATGTATTTCTTTATACTGGCCCCTTTCGATTCTGTGATTCTTAATCTTTGCCTGAATAGGAGCGTCTCTCTCTTTCTAGTTTACATCGTCTCTTCCTTTTGTTAAAGGAATGTGCCTTGAGCATACCTCATGTGCCACAGAGTTAATTCTTTCTAGGCAGAGGTTTGGATTCGTGTTGTTTAGAATATCTTCCCAACTTTTTAATTTAGGACATAATTCACTTGATCCCACTATATGCTTTTGTTACTGAAGTTGAATTGGTGAAGGCACCTTCATAACTGGTAACCTTTTCCTGGTCATTAGGCCTGTGCATACATGTCTGTGCCTCTAATATTTTGTGGTCTAAGTGTATTATCTCTGATACTGTTTATTCCATATCAGATTATTATTGATGGAGAAGATGAGGTCTTGTGTGCTTTCCAATCTTGTTGGCTCTATTGTTTGTTGGTTTAAAGTGAATTTGTTGCAGAGATATTAGCTCACGTGTGTGTGAATTTTCGTCTGAGCTGCCCCTTGGGGTTATCTAGCTAATACATTATTTGCTACGCTCTTCCACTTTAGGTGTCTTAAGATGAAATCGCCCAGCAGCAAGATGTCTGGTGCAGGAGTTATGAATATATCCATAGTGGTCAATTTTGAAAAGCTGTTCCTTGAATTGTTGGAAAATAGTGTCCAGAGGCTTGTAAACGATCACAAAAACAAGGATTTTTTTTTTTATTTTTATGTCAAAACTTCAACTACATCATTTGAGGTGTTTAGTAGTTTTGAGCAAATGAGCAACTCTGTGACATACAGGTAACCCCTCTTGTTGCCTGTTTACTCTGTCGTATCTGAATAGGTATAACTTGGGACCCATATTTCGTTGTCAAAGTGATCCTTTATATGGGTCTCTGTAAGCAGCAAACATTGCATTTGACTCTGTGAGCATGTCCCTTGATGAAAGGTATTTTGTTGTTTGTTGATGGCTTTAGGCCCTCTATGTTTGCTGGTATGTAGGGGGGTTTTGTATGCTGGAATTAATATCTGTTGTTCTGTAGTGGAGGCCAATGACTGTGCCTCCACTCCAGAAGTGTTTTGAGTTTCTGTAGAGATTTCTCTTATTTCTTGCCAGTTTCCTTTTTTTCTAGCGCTAAAACCCTAAGTCTCAGGAGTGGTTATGGCTCCCTGATTTGTTTCCATAAGTGTTTTCTGTATCTAATTGTCCCTTTAGGTGATGCGTCTGACAATATAGGTTGTATCATTGTCTTTCCTGGACTGAAATTGACACATTTCAGGGCGAAAAAAAATTAAAGGAGGAGGAGTTACTTTCTCCTGTTGTCATGTATCTTCAGCATTTTTTGGGATGTTCAGAACTGCACGTCCTCCCTTTTCTTCCAGATATTACATGCCTTCTTATACCCAAGGCATAGAATTTGCATAGATTTGATTTCTCTTTAGGATTTTGTTGTGGCTGCATTCCCTACTGGTACTTTTTTTCTATCTACCCATTACTTACAGCCACTGTACTGGCATCAGTGTTTCCATCACTATTTTCTGGTAATATATCGACACTTCCCCGAAGCATTAGCCCCTTTCATTCCATCTTCAGCAGTAGTCCTACCTTGTACCTCTGGAATTTGTATAGCGTTATTTTCACCTGTTTCATCATGAGGGCCACTATCTCCATCTGGTGCATTGTCCTCCAGGAAAACCAGCACCATCTGGTGCACTGTCTTTCATGTCTGTATTCTTAAAAGTACATGTATTGTCCTCCAGGACAGCACCAGCCCCAGGGGTGACAGCCCCATCTGCCCCATTCCTTTTATTTTCCCAGCTGTTATACAAGGCTGTCTTGTTTTTTAAGAAAGATATTTTTCTGTTGGTGTTTCTGTCTTAGTATAGATGTAATATCTCCGAGGTCTCTCCCGAAGGTGCCTCTCCCGAAGGTGCCTCTCCCGAAGGTGCCTCTCACTTGGGCAGATCCTAAAACATTTTCCTGATTTAATATCGACGGCGGTTGATTGCATAGGGTCCATATACGACACGATTGTATGCAATCCAAGCGAAACCTCACCTGTTACTCTTCCGCAGATTACACAGGTTTGCATAATGTAGTATATACTGTAGTTTGATATACATACTTTTTAGATCATTTATAGTTTCAGTATCCCAAATAACAATTTTTCCTCCTGGTATACCTTAACAATTCTCCTGGACAAGGGTCTACTATAAAAGTATTTTGTTTATATGTTGGTATATATACTGTAGTTTGATATATATAATTTTTATAGATAATTTATAGTTCAGTATCCCATAACAATCTTTCCTTCTGGTACACTTAAACAGGTTTAGATCCTATCAACTACACTAGGTCATTTAGGCTGCAACGGTCAACTTTTCACTACAACACAAGATCTAAAATAGAGATCAACTTAAACTCTCAGTAAATATAGTCTGAGAGATGTATATTCCTTAGGAAATATATATCCTGTTATTTGAAATAAATATTATTGAACAACTTCATTCCGAGCATTAAATTTAATGTTCAAGTAATTTTTTTTCAATAGGGAGACACCAGCATTGGTTTAGTTCCCAGTAGTTTTCCCTTGGGCTTTAGGTTATTTTTGGCTAAAAACAGTAATACATAATGACTATTTCATGAACACCACTGGACATTGCTCTTCTTCCATTATTTACAATCATTGTGCATGAGTTCAGGATTTAATGTGGATTTTTCGTTACAAAGTTATTTATAGTTATAAATTATCCATCTTTTCTTCTAATAGTCAAGAGTGTAACCATTCTATTAAGTATTTGTAAAATAGTAAATATTATGAAAATATTTGAGCATGTGTTAATTCATAGACAAGATGATGGCATATATGTTTAGACCTTCCAAAAACTTGATGAGCTAAGTTTTTGTTGATTAACCACTTTGTCATATGGACATTTCGATGGCAAAAAATAAAAGACACTTGTGTTACCGCAACCAGATCAGATATTGTAACAAGAACTGCGATACTGTAGCTATTTATTCTATCTTATTTTCACAGAGGTTTATAATGGCCTTCCGACGCAAGTTTCAAGCAACGCACCCCAGTGACCGCGCTAGATTTGTGAAAATGCGAGCTGATGGTATGTCTCTCCGTGCAATTGCTAAGGCAACTGGCTTCAGTAATTCTACAGTCTACAGGTGGATTCGCTGCGTCTACAAAGTGGCTGCATTGTCTCAAGATCTGGCAAATGCAGGGATTTTAAAGCAAATACAAAAAATGATAAAGTGGCAGTTCCTGCTTGCTCTTAAAATATTTAAACAGCTTTAAAGATAATTTATATTCTATGCAATATAGCTGTAAAAATTTATCTCCACCTAATTACACTATAGATAAACAAATCAATCAACATCAAACATCTTTCTTTGAGTGTTTACATCTTGTGGCAGGGGCATTCACACATCAATCTGTATTCAATAATTATCCTGATAATTCATCATCGAATGCTCTGAATGGTCGATATATAATCTCTTCTAAGAATTCTGGAACAAATGCGCCTGTAGCTACACTATAAAGTTTCACTTACTAATCAAATATAATTCCTAAAGCCTCTGTGCAAAACAAAGTCCGGTGATTTTATATTAGAATTATCACAACCATCCTCCAAAAGAGTATTGAATAATTAATAAATGAAAAATAAATTCGTCAGAAAGTGCCTAATTTTACCGAATTACATAGTGTGCAAAATGAAACTTATGAAGCATATATAAGCCCATCTACATTAAATATTTATTAATGGAATAGCAACCACAACATTAGTGAAATAAATGTCACCAACATATCGTCAAACTTTATATATCATTATAAAAGACTTTCATATTCTGATTTCAAAGATATCTGGCATCTATCAGAAAGGAAAACTCCATCGCATACAGAGTAAATGGGGAAGCAACAAAAAGGTGAAACCCTCCCATTTTAAGAGGATGACCCAGTTCACCCAAGGTAAATGCTGGGTGCAGTGGGAACAGCAAATGATACTCATATAGGCAGTTATCTGCTGCATTTACGACATTCCAACGAGTTCTGGTAGGAATCCGGCTTCAGGTTGTGTGCAATGCCTTCAATTATAAAGTCGTCGAGTTTGAATAAGCCACCACTATTGTTATATAAAGAATATTTATCATGTTTTATAACAGCCGTTCTACAATGTTCGTTGGAAGCCTGCAGACTTATTACAGACCCTAATGTGGCTCGAAATCTCATTTCATTCCTGTACAGTTCATCTCGAATATCAGTGTTGTGATGTCCTGACATCTAGAGGTTTCCTGAATGCTGCCTTTTTGAGCACATTCAATAGTTCAAGGATCGGGGTTGAAAAGTGCCCCATTGACACGCTCATGGGCTTGCGTCTATCCACTCTCATGTTGGAAAAATAAACAAACGCAGTATAATGCTTAATTGATAATGTTGCCACACAGTGCGCTTTATCAAGTAACAAGCAGATCTACCTGGTGAATAGTACATGAGTATTTATAGGTGGAGAGTCAGGTGGAGAATGCTGGGCAGGATGGATTTGAGAAAGACCTCTCAGTGACCTGTGAGAATGTTTGGTAGGTTGGATTCAAGAGGGAACCCCATGGGATAGGCTGGTGTTAATGTAGTTATGTAGGGTATCTATGAAAATGTTTCTTGGCGTTGTTTTGACTGAAATTGTTACATATGCATATAAGTGATGATTCCAGTATTCTGCGGTATTGAGGGTTTTCTTCTCTGGCGATAAGTCTTGAGTTTCTGTAATTATTAAATGGTTGTTGAAATTTCGGTGTTGAACGCAGGCGTTCCATAAATCGTCCGATCTGACTGCGTAATGGTGTTCTGAAATACGTGTTTGGAGGTCTCTGGATGTTTCGCCCACGTATAATTGGTTGCAATCATTGCAAAGGATAATGGATACCCCTGCAGAGGATTGAACCATGTCCTGTCTATTACTGGTGATATCCTTGATGGTGGTGGATGTGGAGGTAGATATTTGAAATGAGGTATTGACAAAGATGTTGGAAATGCGTTTGACAACATAGTCGATGGGGAGGACTATAAGAACATAAGAACATAAGAAAAAAGAAACATTGCAGAAGGCCTACTGACCCATGCGAGGCAGGTCCATCACTCCCCGGCTTAGACCCGACCACCTGGAGATAATCCTCTCTAGGTAAACTCCAGGTAGTCAGGTCACTTCCACTTAAGGAATTAGTATGGCATCTGACCTAGTAGCACAAGCTAGTCAGGTCAAACTCACACCCACCCACACCCACTCATGTATTTATCTAACCTATTTTTAAAACTACACAACGTCTTAGCTTCTATGACGGTACTCGGGAGTTTGTTCCACTCATCCACAACTCTATTACCAAACCAGTGTTTTCCTATATCCTTCCTGAGTCTGAACTTTTCCAACTTGAAACCATTGCTGCGAGTCCTGTCTCGGCTGGATATTTTCAGCACGCTATTTACATCCCCTTTATTTTTTCCTGTTATTTATACACCTAACTATCCCATATTCTACGTTTAATGCGATTCGGTCAGTTTCTCATGAGATTTTTTGTTTCCCTTTGCCCAACATTTTAATTGAACTCCTCGCAATAATCTTGGTCCAAATAGATTAAAACCAACTTCTTGATACATCTTGGGGCCCAATTCTTTCTTTCGAACTATGCACTGCGTCAGTTTTGATTATTCCAAATCATCCTCGGTTAGCTTTTTGTCTAATTTTTCCTCATTTAAATTTGTTAATTTCAGTGCTCATCATTCAAATTTGCTTATGTTGCTATTTCTTATTCCCTCATCTATGTCGTTTATGTAAATTGTAAACAACAGGGGGCCCAAAACTGACCCTGTGGAACACCGCTTGAGACGTGCCCCCATTCTGATTTCTCCCCATTTATGCAAACTCTCTGCCGCCTAATTGTCAACCATGAAACTACCCAAGAAAAAATTTCTCCTCCTATTCCGTGTGCTTCCTCAATAGCCTCTGATGTGGAACTCTATCGAAAGCCTTACTGAAGTCCATATACACAATATCATATTCATTACCATGATCTACCCCCAAATTAGTGAAAATGTTAGTAAATTCTAAACAGAACGCTGAAACCGTGTTGAGTTCATTAATCAATTTATGCCTTTCAAGATGGCTACGAATTGCTTCGGCAATTATTGATTCCATAAATTTACCAACTATGGAGGTAAGGCTTACTGGTCTATAGTTCGAAGCTAAGGATCTGTCACCTCCCTTGTAAATAGGTATTACATTTGCCCTTTTCCACTTGGCTGGCACTATGCCAGTTTGTAGTGATATATTGAAAAGATTTGCCAAAGGTTTGGTAAGTTCCTCTTTGCATTCCTTTAAAACTCTTGCAAACAGTTCATCAGAGCCTGGGGATTTGTCTGAGGACCATGTCACTAGTTACCCCAATCGAGCATAGTCTATTATCTTCCTGTTCTACATAATTTATTATTTCTGGAATTCCGCTAGTATCTTCCTGAGTAAAAACAGAGAGAAAGTAAGTATTGAAAATTTCACACATATTCTTATCACTGTCCGTGATCTGTCCTGAGTTACTCTTAAGTGGGCCTATCTTCTCCCTAATCTTACTTCTGTATACCTGAAAGAACCCTTTTGGATTAGTCTTCGAAACCCTTGTAACCTTAGCCTCATAATCCCTTTTTGCTTTTCTTATTCCTTTTTTCATTTATCTTTTTAATTGAAAATATTGATTTCTTATCTGTCCATCCCCTCTTTTGATACGCCTATATATGCCTTTCTTTTGACCAATGAGATGTTTTAATCTATTGTTCATCCATTTAGGATCATTTTTGTTAGATCTAATTTCCTGCTCGGAACAAAATTGTCTGGGCAGCAAGAACTACCTCTGGAAAACGTCCTATTGGCAACCAAAACCACCTACCTGACCCATAGTCAGGTCACCAATTAGCCACCTAGGTAATTTCTCAGCCCCATGAAGTCGGCTAAGGAAAGTCTGGAACAGAGACTTGATTGCAGTTACCTGGGTAATTCATGATATATTGAAACTAAGTGATTTGTGATCGCTTTCCCAAGCTCTTCATTAACCTCAAGATTAAGTAATTAGTGATTCTTTGTTGGCAAGAACCAAATAAGCAAGTTGCTACCTCTAGTTGGTTCTGTACAAACTGTTTTAAAAAACAATCCTGAACCGTATCAAGAAAGTCACTGGACTCAAGATTACCTGTCACATTGTTCCAATTAATTTCCCTAAAGTTAAAATCTCCCATTAACACAACATTTTCATATCTAGACCCTTATGAATTTCGTCCCATAGCGCTTACTGCGCTCCTATCCAGGCTTGGGGGCCTGTAAATCACACCCAAAATTAATTTTTCAGACCCTCGAGAAACTGTAGCCAAACAGATTTGTGTCCGATGTTTCTAATCTTATATTTGTCTAACAAAACAATTTAAATTATCGCTGACTTACATCGCTACTCCACCACCCTTCCTGTTGACCCTATCAGTGCGGAATAGCTTATAACCCTGTATGTTGCACTCAGAAGGCATTTTTCTATCTTTCAGGTTGAACCAGGTCTATGTTATAGCAATAATATCTATATTACTTGCACTTGCAAGTAATCTTAACTCATCTATCTATTTCTTAGACTCCTACTATTTGTATAGTAAACCTTAAGGGAGCTAGTCACTCGTTGCTCTCTACTATTTCACCACGTTGGTTTTGGTGTCGTGGTGAGAGTAAAGTGGAGAATATCGTGTGGTTGGAAGGATTCGACAGACTTTAAACTAAGTTCTTGTCAACATCAAGGAAAGAAAGAGTGTTGAATTTTTCAAGTGTGAAGTGGATTTTGGTTGAGCTTGTGTTGGAGAGTTTGAACGTTGAAGCTTTTGGAAGTTACGACGAAATGTCGCCACGTGACCGAAGACGGAATGATAGAGGAAAATCGCTCGACTTCCAGATGTTCCATTAATAGGTTCGCCAGTACGGCACCAAGTGGGGAACCCATGGGCAGTCCAAAAGTCTGCTGAAAAAGGCGATTTTCGAAAGAGAAACATGTAAAGCCAATACACAGTTCAGCAAGGTCGATGAAATCCAGGCTGGAATAGAAAGGTGAAGGGATTCGTCAACTTTCCTGTGCAGATCGATGGCTTGTGTAGTAGGTACCTTGATGAATAGGGATGTTACATCTAGTCGAGAAAGATTCATGTTCTTGACGTTAATGTTGCGAATGCGATTGAGTTGATCACCAGGTGATTAAGATGCACTCACCTAGTTGTGGTTGCAGGGGTCGAGTCGATCCTGGCCCCGCCTCTTCACTGGTCCCTACTAGGTCACTCTTCCTGCTCCTTGAGCTTTATCATACCTCTTTTTAAAGCAATGTATGGAGCCTGCCTCCACTACATCACTTCCCAGACTATTCCACTTCCTTACAACCCTGTGACTGAAAAAAATACTTCCTAACATCCCTGTGATCCATCTGAGTCTTCAACTTCCAACTGTGACCCCTTGTTGCTGTGTTCCATCTCTGGAACAACCTGTCTCTGTCCTTCTTGTCGATTCCTGTCTTCCAGTGTCGTCAGGTCAATTTCCCTTAACCTCTCCTCGTAGGGACATACCCCTCAGCTCCGGACTAGTCTTATTGCAAACCAAATTGTTGGAGACTAATTGTGCCCAAGAGATTAGAATATTGTTTAGCAACAAACCCTGAGAGTTGGTGGTTAGCACTGCCTATTCCAGAGGAAATGGGCCACAGTGGAATTTCAGGCTTGTGAGTTTTAAGTAGGGCGTACATTCTGGCGGGTCTGCGGTTACTGGGAATGGTATGCAGAGGTTTCTTTTCTGGTGAAATGTGTGGGTAAGGTTGTCCACTTGGTTCATTCCTAAATACCTTTCTAAACTCTTGGGCATAATCAGTCGAGCACATCTTAAACACTGGTGATCTACTCAAGCGCATTCGCAATATTAACTCAAGAACAAGAAAGTCTCTAGCCTAGATGTAACATCCCTATTCACCAAGGTATCAACTACACAAGCCATTGATCTCCTGCACAGGAAAGTTGACGACTCCCTTGACCTTATTCCAGCCAGGTATTTTATCGACCTGTTGAACTGTGTGTTGGCTTTACATGTTTCTCTTTCAAAAAATCAAGTTTTTCAGCAGACTTTGGACAACCCAGGGGTTGCCTATTTAGTTCCATACTAGCGAACCTATACATGGAATATCCGGAAGCCGAGCGATTTTCCTCTATTATACCCTCTTCGGTCACCAGGCTCCGTAATGACCTCTTCGACGACATGTCTCCAAACTCATAACTCTCCTTCGCTAAACGATCGTTCTCTTCAACGCAGAGCTTCCAGAACTTGTTCGAAGTCTCATCACAATCTCTCAAGTCAACACTTGGTTTTCTATCTCTCCAACGTTATCTCTCCACGACACGAAACCCAAACTCGAGAATATAGTACTTTTTCCACATTTGCTCGAACTCGTAGCAATGAGTTCGTGAGGAAAGACACTCTCTTATCGAACAAGTATTTTCTTAAAACTTCACTATCCTCGTCATTTCATTTAGACTCTAAACACGTCATATAACATGCTTTAACCAGCCCTGAGAAGACACTGCCGAGTACAAAAACAGTCCTCCCCCCAACTCCGTGCCAAACAGTATCCAACATCTTTTCCAATACCTCATTCCAAGCGTCTACCTCCACATCTACCACCATCAAGAACATCACCAGCAATAAACAAGACAAGGTTCAATCCTCTGCAGGGGTATACATAATCCCTTGCAATGGTTGCAATCAATTATACGAGGGAGAAATATCCAGAAACCTACAAACACGTATTTCGGAACACCAGTACGCAGGCAGATCGGAGGATTAAGGACCACCTGCATTCAGCCCCAAAAATTCCACAATCATTTAATCACTTTCAGAAACGCAGAATTCGGGAATCATCATTTATCTCTAAATCTAACAGTTTCAATCAGAACAACTGCTTCTTTAACACAACTGACCCTTTGCCAAGAAACTGCTTCATCGTTATCCTACATAACTACATACACTCTCGCCCGTCCCGTGGGGGTTCGTCTCATATTCAATCTACTAAACATTATCAGCGGTCCCTTACAGGTCTGTCTGAAATCTAACCTAAATGGTATTACATACCATTTATCTCCACTGTCATGTTGCTGCCATTGCAAGCGATCCTGTAGACGCCACCAACACAGTGTTGAACAGATTTCTTTATAAAAAATGCTTTTAACAGTCTTTGAATTCTTAAGAACTACTTGAATGTTGAATCTATTTAAGCTATTTGTGAGGACAGATAAATTTTCATTGTATGGGAGAACCGGCACTATCATTCAACTTCTCACGGTTGCTTTGCATCATGTATCCCTCGTTCTCGATTTTTGAATGTAAAACATAAGAAAAACAGAGAAGTGAGACAGCAATGAGAATAGACTCTTAATCATCATTAACAGAATATTTTAACCACCACAAATATTTTTTTCAAATACAATAAACGTGATGATATAGCCACAAATAGAACCAAGATATCATTCCGTGCACTACAGTGTCCCTTTATGATCATTTTTGAGGTGTTTGTGATAATTGGAATGTTGTCTTTTTTCGCATTCTGACATATCTCACATTCTCAATACAATCGTTGAATGTACATAATATTAAAAACAAAAGAATGGAGGTACACTGCAGTAGGCAGGTACTTATCAAAACTAAGCATGTATTTGTCCAACCATTTCCCAAATCAACTCAAGAATTTGCTTCCGTAACCCAAAACACCAATAAAACCAAGCCCCTTCCACTCATATATTTGTCCAATCTCTTTTTTAAAGCTACCCAAGGTAACTTTATCTACCCTACTGGGTAGACTGTTCCTCTTATCATCAACTCTGTTTGAAAACCAATACTTACCTATGTCATATCTAAATCTAAATTTATCTAACTAAGATCCGTTATTTCTGGTTCTTACTTGATTCAATATCCTCAGTACTTTATGAACATCGCTTTTGTTTATGCCCGTTATCCACTTATACACTTCGATGATATCTCCTCTAATTCCACGTCTCTCAAGAGAGTGAAAATTCAAGGTTCTAAATCTGTCTTCATATGGGAGATTCCTTATGGTTTAGAAAAACACGTAAGCAAACACTAGGACATTTATATTAAAAATTATTTCTGTCCTGGGACCTTGATTACTTCTAACATACAGAGGTTAAAAAGACAGTGTATATTTGTGGAGAGAGAGGTGTGAGTGACGCATGGTGACTTGAAGAATGCCATGGTGTCATGCTTGTCTTTGTATTATCCAATGAATTTATATTCATTTGTAGTAAGGAGACCAAAACTGAGCAGCATGTTTGTTGTAAAATAATATAAAATAAATTTTGGACTCCTGTTACCTATACTTCTTGAAATATATCGTTATTGCGCACACTTAGGCACTATTGTCTTGGCTTTATATTTCTGCTTACCATGACTCCCAAGTATTTTTCACATTCTGTGTCATCAAACTCACCATCACCTAGTTTATAACTTCTAGGGTTAATTTGATTCCCAAGGACTAAGACTTTATACTTCACATAGAACGGCATCTGCCACATTTCAGAACAAGCATTAATTTTTCCAAATCCTCCTGGAGTTCATTGGTATCATCCTCCTCCATATCAATCATTATGACTTTTTTGTATCATCAGCATATTTACTCATGTCACCTGCAATTCCTTCATTCCTTGATTAGTATTTCAATGTGTTTAAGTCAAATCGTTGTTTCTGCTTCCCTGATAAATCTAGAACTGTTTAGGACACAAAGTCAAGTAAGCAAAATGTAGTGGTATGGAGGTAGGATAATTAATTGGGTTTATATGTGGTTTGTCCACTTTTTTATATCATAACTATATTTAAGATTATCTACAAAGTTAGAGGTTATTTACATACGTTTCAGAAGCGAAGAAAATTTCCTGATGTTATTGATAATGCTTAAAGAACTGCAGAGAAGTGAGTAAGAGGAAGAAGGTGTAACAAGGGTCGTGTCAGTTACTGTCTAAACACCAACTTATAATCGAGCCCCAATAATTCCTGTGAGTGGTATTCTCTTATTAAGCCTTAGATTTCTTATGGTCTCTGAACCGTAGTGAGCTGTTTGAGGAAGAAATCTCAACACTGTTGAATATAAAAGATTGAATGTAGGTAATGTTATTTTTTTAAATTAAGGAGCTTGCTAGAGTTATATATTTTATTAATTGACTTCTTAGGTTAATATTCAGGAATAAAATGGGTATGATGACTTTTTTGTGTTCTCTTTCTGGTAATACAGTTGTGCAGTTTTTAGAGATGAGGTTTTATTTTCCTAAATATTTAAATATTCTCAGTTATTTGGAAATATTTTTGTGTTAGGTTATTCCTGTGTAGACGCCAATTTTCAATTGTTTAACCAATTTAATACCATTAGAATTTTTCAGAAAATAAAGTCAGAAATTATTACAGGATTGTGATAAAACAAAAAATCGCGTTTTGTTTTTCATTCTAGCGAGAATAGTGAGTTTAGAATATACTTTCTCGGGAAAACTCTTATCTTTTCGTCCTCCAAAAAATTCACTTATAACTTGACAATGCCTCATTTCACAGAGTTATGAGACTATGTGCATGTGTAGGATGTCTCTCTGATAAGTGGAGAAAGTGTGATCAGCTTCGATCTTTTAACATCAGTGCGCCTTACTGAGAGGAACATATGTTATTTTAGTGTACTTCTTAACCTCTAATTTAATCATTGTAGATTTTTTGGAATTTCATTCTTACTCTTCTAAATCACTCCGAATTTAAAGTATCACTCTATGTCAATTTATATGACTTCACTTTAGCAGTTATGCAAAATGAACAAATTTAATTAAATGTTTTGTTAAATTTGAAAAATTAGTATTATATTAAATTACTATAGACTTTCACGATTATTGAATTTCGTGCCGAAAACTTAAACATACCTCAAAAACTCGTCTTTTTACTATAAACACAGACTGATATTTTTTAGTAATTATTTTTCTGTTGTATAATCAGGAATTTTTCTGATAGTACCTTAGAGTGATTGCCCTGTTAATGCATTCACACAAACATATACACATACACACACATTATCATTAACACATACTCATGTGAATAAACAGAAGGGCGGACGAGGGGCTCTAATCGCGGTCCGTCTAGACTAACCTGGGCTTCTAATGGGAAGGATTACATTCCGTCAGAGGCACCGATATGGTCCTAAAGGGGAGATAAGAATATATCTACTACTAAAGCTCCTGGAACCGAAGGAAGGAGTTCAGTTGGGTTACAGAATATAATACAGTAAGTATTTGCTCTGGATAATTCCTATTAGAAGCAGGAGTTAGCTCAGATAGAGCATTGGACTGTCAGTTTATAGACCGTGGTTCGATCCCCTAGTCCACTCTTCTGTTCAATTATTGACAGTTAATTACAACTTAATTTGCGTCTACATACACAAATGTATACATATACACATGTATACATATACACATGTATTAAAAACACACATATACACATTAATACTAACACAGATGTATTATTGTGGTCTAAACACCGCTCATAGCATCGAATAACCAGAGTACGTACATACTTGTACTCATATTCTTCGTCAGATATGAGAACAAGTATATGTACCATGTATTTACACTTTGTATAAACAGTAAGAGTTACACACATCAGGAAAAGAATGGTGGAGCACCTCGAGCTGAACAGGATAATAAACACCAGACAGCATGGATTCAGGGAAGGCAAATCCTGTGTAACAAACCTCCTAGAGTTCTATGATAAAGTAACAGAGGTAAGGCAGGAGAGAGAAGGGTGGGCTGATTGCATTTTCCTGGACTGCAGGAAGGCCTTCCACACAGTTCCTCACATGAGATTAGTAAAGAAGTTGGAAGAACAAGCATGTATAACAGGAAGGGCACTGGAATGGATCACGGAATACCTCACAGGGAGGCAACAACGGGTCATGGTGCGTGATGAGGTATCACAGTGGGCGCCTGTGACGAGCGGTGTACCGCAGGTGTCAGTCCTAGGACCAGTGTTATTCTTGGTATATGTAAATGACATGACGGATGGGATAGACTCAGAAGTGTCTCTGTTCGCAGATAATGTGAAATTAATGAGGAAAATCTCATCGGAGGAGGACCAAGCAGGACTTCAAACAGACCTGGACAAGCTTGACATCTGGTCTAGCAAATGGCTTCTCGAATTAAATCCCACCAAATGCAAAGTCATGAAGATCGGAGAAGGACAAAGAAGACCGCTGACAGAGTACAGGCTAGGCGGGCAAAGGCTACAAACCTCGGCAAAGGAGAAAGACCTTGGGTTGAGTATAACGCCAAACACGTCTCCGGAGGCACACATCAACCAGATAACTGCGGCAGCATATGGGCGACTGGCAAACCTAAGATTAGCGTTCCGTTACCTTAACAAGGAATCGTTCAAGACACTGTACACCGTGTACGTCAGGCCCATACTAGAATATGCAGCACCAGTCTGGAACCCACACCTGGTCAAGCACATAAAGAAACTAGAGAAAGTGCAAAGGTTTGCGACAAGGCTAGTTCCACAACTCAGGGGTCTGTCCTATGAGGAAAGGCTGAGGGAAATAGGACTAACAACACTGGAGGAAAGAAGGGTCAGAGGAGACATGATAACGACATACAAAATACTGCGGGGAATCGACAAGGTAGACAGTGACAGGATGTTCCAGAGAGGGAACACAGAAACAAGGGGACACAACTGGAAGCGAGAAGACTCAGATGAGTCAAAGGGATGTTAGGAAGCATTTCTTCAGCCACAGAGTAGTCAGGAAGTGGAATAATCTAGCGAACGATATAGTGGAGGCAGGAACCATACACAGTTTTAAGACGAGGTATGATAAAGCTCATGGAGCAGAGAGAGCAGAGACCCAGTAGCGGACAGCGAAGAGGCGGGGCCAGGAGCTGAGTCTTGACCCCTGCAACCACAATTAGGTGAGTACAATTAGGTGAGTACTGAAAACTGTGAGGGACGAGATTTGAGGTAGGTGTGTCAGTGTTGCTCCACGTGTCTCCGACATCGCTTTACAATTTTGACGGGCTTCCTTGTGATTGGCTGGGTTGTGGCGGGCTTCCTTGTGATTGGCTGGGTTGATCCAGGTGAGACAGCATAGCACTGGGGCCCCGACTTCCATTCCCTTAAGCTGGTTCGCTGTTAGGGAGCACATACCTATAGGGACGTGTGACATACGTCTAATAAAATGTAACGTTCTGTAGTATACAACATCTACAACCCAAAATGATTCTAACAGCCAGGACTAGGCATCCCACAATGGGTAGTGTGCCACAATGGCAATAATTAATAAGGGACTCGCCTTTCCTCTTAACCTTCCAACTCAGTAGGTATTTATTGCTTTACCCAAAGAGGACTTGAAGTCAGGCACGAGCATTAGAGTGTGACAGCAGACAGCAAGACTAGCATAGCGAGCGGGAGTAAGGTGTCTCCTCATTAAACAAAAATATTTTATTGTCAGATATTCTCAAATATTAATTTTATGACCATAAGGATTAAAAATAAAGAGCTTACTACCCATGTTTAAAATACATAACATTCTAACAAATCAAACCCTGGAGAGAGAGTCTGCTCTAATATTGACTTTGCAGGCAATGTGCCGAACAGATATTATTATTATTATAGAGCTGTACACAATGCCCAGTGCATGTGGCGGGTGTTCTTGTTTCGCATGGAGCTGAGGTAGGTCAGAGGAGTGTGCTCACTGAAAACGGTCACCATATTGGATGTAATTATAAAAAAAAAAACATTCTTCCACCAATCCAAGTTCTAGCAGAAACGTTACTTCCTGCTTCTCGGGATTAGCTCTGTAGGGAGAGTTTAATAGGTTTAGCCGTTCCCACGTCCTCATTGTGATAACCCAGGTTGCACTTTTTCACCACTTCAGAAAATATGTCAGGATAGGTTAGCGGAAGTTTAGCGAGTGTTGTTATATGGGCTTCTGCAAGTCCATATATAAGAGGGAAAAATTCCTGGAGGATGGCTAAGTTTGGAAGCGTTATTAGAATCTCCGGAATTCTGTACAGGGAATCAGGGTCGTCAGCAGTGTCTGGGACAGACGTCAAAATCATGACAGGGACTCTCAGGTTATGCCCAAACATCAGCTCAAAAAACAGACTGTACCCATTTAATTCCTGCACGGTTTATCACATTGCTTCTCTGAATTAACGCCCTTATCATTTTATATAGATTGCGTTGGGAAGTAAACTTACTGAGAGCTTTAAGAATGGCCTTAGTATTAATACTATGCACAGTTACTACTTCAGGATACCTAGTAGTTTACCTATAATGGTAAATGGATAATGGTTAACTGACTAAACCTTCGGTAGGCTCCCACACAGCCGATGATTAGGTCTGTAAATGGTTCTCCTTTAGCGTGTATGTGACGAAATGGTGCGTGTTTTATATAGTATCCTGGTTTTACCCACTTGCTGACACTCACCGCAGGATCGGATGTAATTCGACACCTCTCGTCTCATACCTGGCCAATAAAAATGTTGGAATACGCTATAAAGGATTTTAGTGACACCTATGGATGAATTGTGAGCTGCTTTCAGGTCCTGAGGTCCATTCTACAGAACATCGCTTCATCTGAGATCATTTATTTCTAGGATGACTCGAGTCTGGAATATGTTCGTACTGCATAATTATAACAACGAAATATGGTCAGTTGTTCAAATGAAAGTGCTGGCCCACAGATGGCTCCAACTTCATCCTGTTCCATATTTGTATGTTTCATAACAATAAACTGGCTTTCAAATGAGCTGATACTGGTAAATATTACCCTGTAAATAAAGTTAAGAATCCTTAAAACCAGCTGCAAAAAATAAATACAGTGATGTACGTCCCTCCACTTAACAAGAAACCAGTACAAGAATATGAAGACAAAGCCATGGTAGATGCAATAGTAGAGATGGCAAGAAGAGCCCAGGTGAGCAATGTAAATCTGAAGATCATGGCAGCCTTTTACCACAGGGGAGCAGACTCGGGGAATCTGGAGTTTGAATAGAAACATGGGGACCAAGATAAAGAAGTCATGAATATCATGGAAAGACCAAAGAGAGAGAGAGAGAGAGAGAGACGAGAGAGATGAGAGAGAGAGAGAGAGAGAGAGAGAGAGAGAGAGAGAGAGAGAGATTAGGGAATGAATCAGTAAGACTGAACCTTGTATTCACGATGAGAATTTCTGACAGATGATATTGAGTATGAAATTGCCCTGGAGCTAATGATCATATGAATCTGAGTTACGGAAGGGAAGGTCAAGAGAAGCCATCATTTAAAAAAAGTCACATATATTAGGCATTTCCTGAGTGAGGTGAAGAGGGAAAGGAACTATAAGGGAAGATGAGAAGAGAGTGAATGGGACGGTGTAGAATATAGCTGGGAAGTGCTAAGAGGAAGACGACAATTTCCTACATAGAGGCAAAAGAAGGAATGGACTGAGGAAAATGAGACTATGATTCTCCCCTGAGGTGCAGAGGTAAGAACCAAAAGTATCAGTGCATGGAAAAAATATAGAAGCAAAGAACACAGGAAAAGGAGTGAGCAGAAGGAAAAAATATGTATGTGGGTAAGAAGAGAGACTCAGGGACAGTTTCAGAATTAAATATCGTTAAAGGCCAATTCTGATACGAAGCCACATTAGGTACAAGACATAAGTAAAGACCAGGTGATCAGGCTGAAGAAGAGAGGAGGAGCGCTTACAAGGAATGACAAGTTTTAAAAGAGATCAGCCCAAAATTTAAGGAGTTATTCTAAGAAGAAATAGGCATGATACCAGAGAACCAAAGTACTAAAGTGCATCAGCGAGAGCTAGACACAAAACATACGAACGGAGAAATGGTTAGGACTCTAGTTTGCAAGCTAGTAGATACCTCGAAGGCAATGGGAAGAGATAATAATTTTTTTCAGAACTGAGAAAGGGAGCAGGATCACTGTGTGAGCCACTAGCCACAATCTTCAACAAGGCAATCGACACAGGGCAACTGACAGAAGTGTGGAAAACAGCAAATGAAGACCTTAAATTTAGGAATGAAAAGTTAAGAACAAGATTTTCAAGAAAAGAGTGGTGGAGTATGAAGAAAGGAATGGATTCGTTAACAACATCCAGCACATATCCGGTTATTGCAAGTTCTACCTTACAAAAGTACCAGAGTACTGTACCATAATACTACACAAGCACATCGCAGAAGTGGATACTGCAACAGGCCTTCTCTATTCCAATCTCCAACAGAAATATTTGTCTAACCTATTTTTACACTACCCAAGTAATTGTTTTTTCACCTTTTACTCATGTGCAAGTTGATTGTTCTACCTTATTGTATTACTACTACTACTACTACAACTTATATCACTACTACTTCTACCACCACTAGTATTACACCTCACTCTGAGCCTATATATACCCTGTGAGTCCATGCATTGTTTGTAACGGCTTGACAAAGCTCCTGGAGAGCGAAACGTTGCCACAATAAAATGTCACATTAGTTGCATTTGTGTCCTTTTACTTAACATATTGTCAGTAATTCTACCAATATTAATACATAATAAAAGAAGTGAGGCGAGAGAGGGATGAGCAGACTGCATAGTTTTGAACTGTAAGAAGGATTTTGACTCGGTACCATGCTAGAGACGTGTGTTAAAAACTACATGAGGTGGTAGGAATAACAGGAAAAAAACACTGTATTGTATGAAAAAATATTTAACTGCAATGAAACAACGAATGATTGTCCAAGACGAGGTGTCGTAACAGACGTTAGTCACGAGAGGAGTATAATCAGTATAAGGACCGGAAATGTTTTCGATACTGAAACAACAAAACAGAAGGGATAGATTCAGAGGTATCATTGCTTGCAAATGATGAGAAATTAATGAAGAGAATGAAAACAGGAAACAACCAGGAAAGACGAAAAATGGATGTGGACAGGCTGTACTCATGGTCTAAATAGTGGCTATTAGTATTTTACCTCAGAAAGTGCAAAGTTATGAGGTTTGGAAATGGCAAAGAAGACTGCATATAAAGTTTAAGCTCAGAGAACAAAGACTGCAAAACTCTCTCATTGAGAAGGATCTCAGGGTGAACAATGTACCGAACATATCGCCTGAGGTTCACATCAATTGAATAACTGTTGCATCAAGCACTTGTTTTATTAACCTTAGATAAGCTCTCACGAATCTATGCACAAAATTATTTACAGTAATGAATATGACATATGGTAGGCCTATATTGAAGTTTGCCTTACTAATGCAGAACCCACACAAGATCAAACATGTAAAGAAACTAAAGCGAAGATGATTGCTATGGGACTAACCGTGGAGATAAAGGGTATGTATAATGAAGATAGATTAAGGTAGTTTAACCTGATGACATTTTAGGAAGAATGTCTTAGGGTGATTTGATAACAATGCACTAAATACTAACAGGAACTGAAAGGCAGGAGGTGAACACGAGGGCAGGACGTGAACACGAGGGCAGAACGTGAACACGAGGGCACAGCTTGAAGATAAAAACAAAAATGACTCTAAGGGATGTAAAGATGTTTTCTTTATTTCTTTTGCCTTTAGGCAGCCAGTAAATTATGTGACCGAGGCAGTGTAGTGGTTAAAGAAGGATACATTCATAGCTACAATAAAACGTACATCAAGGTTCTTGAAACCCCAAGAGAAGGAACCCATTAGAGGCGAGCGAAAAGGAGCCTCGAGCTGCTATATATAGGTGAGTACATACACTAGAATGCATACACGCATTCAGACACCGATGCAAGAACACAAACACGTTCACGCACACAGCTGAGCTCATACATCTACACTTGCATATATATCACACACACAAACACACACGTGCACGCAGATGCTTGTATTTGCATGTATATCATTTAAATAATCTTTTCCTTCCAGGAATAACATCGATGATGCTACAAATATCGACGATGATATTTCTCGTGACTGCAGGTCAATGTTATGGACATGGCAGTTACCACAAACTATTGGTACGTAACAGAATGTACTTATGTTTATAAACACATTAACACCAACACACACACACACACACACACACACACACACACACACACACACACACACACACACACACACACACACACACACACACACACACACAACACACACACACACATTTTATGCATCAACATGATAGAGACACTACAAGAGAGGGAGGTGAGGATGATCCAGCAAGACTGGACCTAGTATTCACCTTGAATAGTTCGGAAATCGAGGAAATAATGTACGAAAGGCCCCTTGGAGCTAGTGATCATGTGGTTCTGTGCTTTGAACAAATATTTAAGCTATAAGTGGAGAGGGGAAAGAGAATTGGCAGACAAACCATTTAAAGAAATGATGGACTAAGTGACAGCAAAATGCAAGGAGGCATAGTAGACGTTTGTTCCCAAGGGAAACAAAACTAATGGAAAGACCAGAACGAGTGGTTGGTTCATCCAAAAGTGTAGGGAGGTACAAACTAAGTGCACTAGAGAATGGAAAAAGTACAGAAGACAAAGGACCCAGGAAAATAGATTATCCGAAGAGCCAGAAACTAATCAGCACAGATAAGGGAGGCTCAGCGACAATACGAAAATGACATAGCATCGAAAGTCAAATCTGACCCGATGCTGTTGTACAGCCACATCAGAGGAAAACAACAGTCAAGGACCAGGTAATCAGGGTGTGGATGGAAGGTGATAGTTCACAAGAAACGACCAAGAAGTATATGAAGAGCTCAACATGAGATTAAAGAAATATTTACAGTGGAGACAGAAAGAACTTCAGGAAGTCAGAATAGGGAGGTACTCAAACATGAGATACACCATGTGATAAATGGTTTTGAAAACCGACGAGTTGAAGATTGAGACACTTATGCAACATATGGGAATCATTATTAAGGAAACGTTTCGCCACACAGTGGCTTCATCAGTCCAATACAAAGCAGAAAGGTGTAAGGAGAGGAGGAGTTTGAGGTAATCAGTCTCGGCCTGGAGTCGATGTGTTCAGTCCATCAATCTTGTAGAAAGTACAGCATAGAGCCGTAGAAGTGGCTTATATACTGTAGTCAGGTGAGGCGAGGAGAAGGAGAAGGCTTTGTATTGGACTGATAAAGCCACTGTGCGGCGAAACGTTTCCTTAATAATGATTCCATATGTTGCATAAGTGTCTCAATCTTCATGGGATACACCAACAAGTGCTAGATTGAATACACGCAACCGAGAAGGAGGTGAAGAAGCTGCTATGTGACCTTGATACCTCAAAGGCGGTGGGACCAGACATCTCTCCGTGGGTCTTTAGAGAGGGAGCAGAGATGCTGTGTGTGTCACTAACATATCCGTTGAAACTGGGCAACGACCTGAGGTATGGAAGATGGCATATAAAGTCCCAATTTTTAAAAAGAGACAGACACGAGTCATTAAATTACAGAGCTGTGTCACTGACGTGTATAGTATGCAAAGTCATGGAGAAGATTGATAAATAAGACACATGTGCAACACTTGGGAATCTTTAATGACGAAACGTTTCGCCACACGTGCTTGACCAGTTGTCATAGCTCCTGGCCCCCTCTTCACTGGTTGCTACTGGGTCACTCTTCCTGCTCCATGAGCTTTATCATACCTCCTCTTAAAGCAATGTATGGATCCTGCCTTACATCATACTACATAAACCTCTTCACGTATAAGTATACACACCTATCTGAATTTTCTTCTTTTTTTCTAAATAGTTCTTGTTCTTATCTATTTTTTTATTTCCACTTGGAAGTGGAAATGCATCTTCACTCTTTAAGATACACGTCATAAGAGGTGACGAAAATACCGGAAACAATGGGCTAGTAACCTCTTCTGTGCGAATTACTAAAAATAATAAGAAAAAACTTAATACGGCTGAGATGTTTAAATGTACTTCGATTTAGTGAAGATGATAAGAAAGAGAATTGCCAGAATTAGTAATGGAAAGAAGTAGGATGTGTAGGCGCTAAGCGAAACAAAGCTGAAAAGAGTGGGGGAGTTTCAGTGGGAGAAATAAATGGGATTAGGTCAGGAGTGTCTGAGAGAGTTAGAACTAAGGAAGGGGTAGTAAAAATCTTGAAGGATCTGTTATGGAACGAGAAGGAATAGAAGGAATATATATGTATCAATTCAAGGATTATGTGGATTAAAATTAGTCGGATGTTTATGCACCTAGAGAAGAGAGGAGTGTACAGGAAAGAGATAATTTGGGAGATGTTAAGTGAGTGTTAAGGGAGTTTTGAACCAATCGAAAGATAAATTGTGGTAGTGAACCTGAATACCACAGTGGGAGATAAAGTTGTAGAAGGCGTTGTATGTAATGATAATGGGTGCTCTTTGAACTTTGTACAGAAAGAGGTTTGGTTATAGGTAATACATATTTTAAGAAAAAAAGGATAAATAAGTATACGAGATATGATATTGACCATAATGATAGTAGATTGTCATTATGTACTGATGGACAAAAAGTTGATGGGTAAACTTCAAGATATGAATGTTTGTAGACTAGCAACATGTATATGACATATTTTTTTAGTCGTAGCTGCAGTGAGTGATAAAGATAGTTTGGCTGCAAGGAGAATGGTATCAGAAAGTTAGAGAGAGGTAAGTAACTATTGGTAGAAAGATGGGCTTGTGAGAGTATATGCAGTGAGGTTGAAGAGGTATAGGGTAGATTTAAGAATGGAGTTTTTGATATATTAGCAGATGTTTGTGGATGGAAGAGGAGTGATTGGTGAAATGATGAGATTAAGATAATCCTTGGAGAGAAAAAGTTAGCATATGAGAGGTTTTCATAAAATAGAAGTGATATAAGGAGAGAGGAGTGTATGGAAAGAAAAAGAGAAGCTAACAGAGTGGTTAAGGAATGTATATTAAAAGCAAATGATAGAGTGGGTGAAAGGCTGTCAACATATTTTGCTGATAATAAGAAAATGTTTGGGAGTGAGGATAACAACTTGAGAAGCCTAGAGAACGAATGGATTTGACAGTTAAAAATAGAAGAGGAGAGTTGGAGGTATCGGGAAGATGGAGGGAATATTATGAGGAACAGTTAAATGTTGATGTAGACTGGAAAGCTGTGATTTCGTTCAATGGGCAGGGAGATCTAACATATTTTAGCAGTAAGGAAGTGCCAGATGTGAGTGTAGAGAGGCGCGTGAGGCTGTGGGTAGAATGAAAGGGTGTAAAGTAACTGGGACTGATGGGATTAAGACATAAATGTTAAACGCAAGTGGGAATATAATTTTACAATGGTTGATGTGAAACATAAGTGAACAGTATTTATATAAAGGCAGATAACTTTTCGTTGCATCTATGGATGTGGAAAGACAAATGATATGTTGGATAGGGAAGCAATGTGGCTGATGTTGCAAGTGTATGGAATAAGTGGTAGGTTATTGAATGTAGTTAAGAGTTTTTACGAGGAAAGTGAGGTTCGGGTTAGAGTATGTAGAAGAGAAGGATATTATTTTCCAGCAAAATTAAGAGTTAGAAAGAGATGTGTGATGTAACTATGGTTGCTGAATATATTTATAGATGGGGATTTAAGGAATGTGAATGCACGGGTGTAGGAAAGAGGTGTGGGGTTAAAAGATAAAGAATCAAACATAAAATGGGAGTTGTCACAGATGCTTTATGCTGATGACACTGTGCGTTTGGGAGATTCTGTAGGGTATTTAAAAGAGTGAAATTAAAAGAGAACATTGGAAGGAAGAAGGTAATGAGGATAACAAAAAATCGGTAATAAAGATTGGATATCAGATTGGAGGGAGGAAGTATGGAGGAAGTTATTGTATTCAGATATCTCTGAGTGGATCTGTCATCTGATGGGTCTATGAAAGACGAGGTGAAGCGTGCAGTTGACTAAGGAATAAAGGTGGGTGGTGCACTGATAATTTTGTGAAGAAAAAGAGCGTTACCCATGGTACCAACGCTCTTAAATGCGAGTGAAGCAAGGGTGGTGAAGATTATAACGAGGAGAAGTCTGGAGGCAGTGGAGAAGTTGTGTCTGAGAACAATATGTAGTGTGAATATTATGCAGAAAATCCTTAGCTTGGAGATTAAAAGAAGGTGTGTGGTTTCTAACAGTATTATTCAGAGAACTAAAGAGGGATTGTAAAGGTGGTTCCGATATTTGGAGATGATGGAACAAAACAGAATATCTTCAAGGGTGTGTAAATGTCTTGGAAGGCAGCTCAGGAGCCTTCCTAGGAAAGGCTGCAGGGAAGGGGTAAAGGAGGTTTAGTGAGAGAGGGACTTAGACTTCCAGCACGCATTCGTGGTGTGCTGCATAGGAGCAAGTAGAGGCAAATTGTCATTTTGACTTGACATGCTGCTGGAGTGTGAACAAAGTAGCATTTACCAAGGTATTCACGGAAACCGATTAGTCGTAGATTCAATATCTTTGATATACTGTTATAGTGTATTCATGTTTGTGCTTTTTAAATTAAAATAATATAAATAATATAAATAATATAATATATATATATATATATATATATATATATATATATATATATATATATATATATATATATATATATATATATATATATATATATATGTGTGTCGTGCAGATTAGGTAAAATTGGTCAATTAGCAAGAACTCATTTAAAATTAAGTCCTTTCTAAAATTTTCGCTTATACGTTTAAAGATATATTTTTTCATTTATGTTAATGTAAAAATTTATAATTTTGTACCAAGAGAAACTTTGAAAACCTACCTAACCTTATTACAACAAGCGCAATTTAATTTAAAAATAAACAAACACAATGAAATATATTTTTTTCGTTATGTTCAGAATGATTTTGGCGAAATTATTCCATACACAAATTTTCACTTGTCTTATATGGCAAGGTGAGCGTTGCTATTTAAGCCAAAATCGCAAGTTTTACCTAATCGGCACGACATATATATATATATATATATATATATATATATATATATATATATATATATATATATATATTCAACACGTCGGCCGTCTCCCACCGAGGCAGGGTGACCCAAAAAGAAAGAAAATCCTCAAAAAGAAAATACTTTCATCATTCAACAATTTCACCTCACTCATACATAATCACTGTCTTTGCAGAGGCGCTCAGATACGACAGTTTAGAATAGTCCCTCCAAACTGTCAATATCCCAGACCCCTCCTTTAAAGTGCAGGCATTGTACCTCCCATTTCCAGGACTCAATACGAGTGATATTGATCAATAACTACACTGCACTAGCTAGTACAACAAACAGGTTGTAGAATGAAATTAGCTTAGAGGCGTCCACACCATCGTATATCCTTGGGTAGCGAGTGCAACATTCAGTCCTACTGGATGTGCTACTCTTAAGGATTGTGTGGTTCAGTGGAGTAGAGCGTCATGTGTTTTCGCTCATCATGAGGCGGGCCAAAGAATAATGGGTTCGACTCCTGGCTAGTGCAGTGTAGTTATATATATATATATATATATATATATATATATATATATATATATATATATATATATATATATATATATATATATATATATATATATATATATATATATATATATTGTTACTGTTAAGAATGACTGTTTGTTTATATTTTACATATTACCAAATTTACTGTCTTTAACAACAAGTCAAAACAAAGAATAACATTACATTAAGTTTTCACCTGTTCAGATTATGAGGCTAAGATTCACTACAGAAAATATATTTAATGCAAATTTACAAACTTATAATTATGTACAGCTGCTAGCGATAAATGTTAATATTTCCTATTATATAAATTTTGCTTGCTCGACCACTAGATTAAAAAATGCAGATTATCAGTTGGATTTTCACAGCCAATCCTGTTAATTATACACAGTGTTTCACGGTTATTAGGAGTGTCAAATGGGTGACTGATACACCTAAAATCTTTCTTCTGATCCCTTTCGTCACCTTTTTTCTGTTATCTCTTCTGAATATTGTTTTCACCTTAATCTTACGCTTCATTTATTGTCATTATGGATATTTTTTTATTGACATAGGACAGAATAACTTAATTATATCTAATCAAACCTGATTTGATATAAATAATGAATTTCGAGAATTTTGCGGCATAATATCAGAGAAAATTTCATTAAACGTAAGAGCATTGGTTGACGATCATACCGAATATAAGACAATTACTTCTGTTTATATTTAAGTATATTAACATCAGCAAAGAAACAATATTTCGAAATGTTTTCTTTTAAACATTCCGAAATGTTTTCTTTTAAACATTCCGAAATGTTTTCTTTTAAACATTCTTTTATCCGACAGCTGAAAAAGTTACCTCATCTTCTCTCGCCCAGACGAGATCCACAAGCATAGCATCACAGGTGGTGCAAGCTGGCGTGGCAACACAGGTGGTGCAGACAGGCCTACCAGCACAGGTGGTGCAGCCTGGCCTACCAACAGAGATGGTGCAGGAAGGCCTACCAACACAGGTGGTGCAGGCAGGCCTACCAACACAGGAGATGCAGGCTGGCCTACCAACACAAGAGATGCAGGCTGGCCTACCAACACAAGTGGATCATGCTGATACGAATATAAAAATGGAGCAGGAGGACCTGACAACACAAAAGTTCAAGATTGATTTGACAACTCAGGATTCACAGGCTGGGCAGACAGCAAAGATGGCGCCAGCTGGACTGACAACAAAGGCGATTGAAGTTGAGCTTTCCACACAGTTGGTGGAAACTAGGTTGTCACCACAGGTGGTAGGGAGTGACCTGAGGAGACAGGTGGAGGATACAGTACTGACCACAGAGGTGGTGCAGGATGTGCTCACCTCAGCATCACTTGTCAACAACTTGGTAATTTTCATTACTGACGGCACTACCTCACCCGCCACTTTCTTCACGGCAAGTGCCTAACTATTTTGGTAATAGAAAAATTAATATCAAACTATTCAAAAATATTTTTCCTAATATTTTTGCGGGAAAATCAAATTTGCTTGTCAAATATGCAAACACAACGTCATTTATCGATAGACAGTATTCTACTAGATTCAGGGAGGCTTCACCCTAACTCTCATTTGGCAGTGTACTGATTTTGCGACATTTCATGTGTACGCGATGCACAGAACATTACCTCTTACAAAGAAAATAATATTTCCTCATACCTTATTTAAGGTTTTCTTTTAGATGGCGAATCATCGGCTGTTTTCAAGAGGACTGGGATTTTTTGAAGCGGTGCCTAGCAGCTCGGATTTAAAGAAGGACGAACATTTATCTCTGCTGGTTCAAAATGTTCAGCTGGTATGTTGCTTTCGAATTGCTTTGAATACAATAAATATACCGAAATTACACTGGTTAAAGTTCTGGTATATTTTTCACTTATGTTAGTGCTGTAAGAACTGGTATCTCACAATATACAAAAACTCGCACTATTGCCATTAAATAAATAATAAAACACTGTCTGTTAATGAGTTACTCGAACCTTGAAGTAAATTTCTGGCACATACGTTCACACACTTTAATCTCAACACATGTTGATGCAAACTAAGTATCAAGTATTGGCAAGCAAATACTGAAGCATTTGCCTTTTATTGCATAATTTTATAGTAAATACTCGCATTAGGTTATGAAATAAACATAACTAACAAAACATTTTTGTGTTACTGTTTTTTGTTATTCTTTGTTATTGGATAATATGTTATATTTTTCTCATTTGAAAAATAATCATTTAGAACTACCAGAAATTAGGAAAAATAAACTTATTTACAGATCAGGACATTTATTAAAAGAAAAGTTTCACCAAGTGGCTTCTGCAGTCCTAATTTAGAGGCAATTAAGTAACTCTTAGGTAAGGAAAGAGGAGTTAAGTAAGGATAGTCGAGGAACAGCAACAGATACGAGTGTCTCCATAGGAGAAACAGAACCAGTTAAACCCAGCTGCAGAGAACTTGAAGACGAAAATGGGGACAGCAGGCAGGCACAGCAGGCTGTGGCAGCAGGTGGGTCAGAGGTGGACTGAGCGGATGTGGGTGGGGAATATTAGGGCATGTTGATACCAATTATTCTGGAGAAGATTTTCATAATCTGAAGGTGCAGTGTCAGGATACTTTAGCTGGGAAGATTGTTGAAGCAGAATAGTTAATTGATAATAGAGTTGAAGGTTTCAGGGCAGGAGGCGTTGTTCATGTGCGCATATATTATGCAATACATGGCCTTGGTTGGAGCACCAAAAGGGAGTGCTGTACTAAAGTTGGTTGCAGAACTAGTCTGTTGGATAACTTGGAGAATTTTTGGAGTTCTAGTTTGAAGTCTTGCGATTGCAGCATAAGTCGATATGTCTATTTTTTTTTTTTTCTTATTGACGATTTCCTTCATGGTAATATAAAACGCACAGACGATCACTGAGTGTCTGAGATGCTAAGGAGATTCCAGCGAAGGTGATCTTGATTATAAAACTGGCACTTGGAATTTTTATGATGGAGTTGGCAGTTGACCAGTCATTATTGACACTCAATGAATCGTTTAAAGTCGCCTGGCGATTCGCTGGTGACATCACGATCAAGCGTCTTGATGAACACTGAAATCTTGGCCATCACCACAGGGAAAGAAGCTACTTTGAAATCACGGTGCTTAAGAACGCTCATAGCAGAGGTGGTGAAGCCATCATGATGATGCTGACATTTAGGAAACAAAATAGTCAGTAAGGCGTAAAGTTATAAGTTACCTCCTGTATGTAGTGTACGTGTATGGCGTCCTTATACTAGTTAATACAGAGGTAACTTAACGAGTATATATAGTGGCAGTAGTCAGGTGGCAAGCTGTGATAAGGTTGTAGTAGTAATAGTAGTACAACTGTGGTGAGACTGTTTGGGTTAGTCATCATCACGTTACATTCATGTCCTAATGCACACTATCCTGTTGATCAACAATTTGGATATAGTGTTACTGACGGCAATTATTGGAGCTTTTATATACTTTCATCGCCTAAATGTTCTTCCTTAATGACCAGCCTGTCCTCACTGATCGTTATAAGGTGTACATCAAGACTAATACCAATCTAGGTGAAGGAGAGCCTCCAAGTTACTTGTTCTACATATCAGCAACGTTGCAATTAACGTTTTCGCCATACTTGGTAACAAACTTCCTAAAATAGCCACCAGGTCTTCAACTACCGTTAGGAACTGGGTGAAAAAAACAAAAGAGAAATTCTGTCACTAACGCAGGAGAGATCACCGATTTACAGCAAAAACTTGAGATGTACCAAACAGAAGAAGCACAAAGCAAATGAAAGACTATTCAGGATATTGCAAGATGCAAGCTAAGAAGTACCTGTAGACTTGGACCCATAATAAGAGGAGGCTAATATAAGAACCTAAGAACATAAGAAATAAGGAACACTGCAGCAGGCCTACTTGCCCATGCAAGGCAAGTCCAAGTCACCTCCCGGATTTAACCAATGACCCACCTGGTCACGTCAGGTCACATCCACTTAAGGAAGGAGCACGGTATCAGACCCATCAGCACAAGCTAGTCAGGTCCAGCTCACACCCTCCAACACCTACTCATGTAATTATCCAACCTATTTTTAATAAAGACACATGTGCAACATCTGGGTATCTTTATTGTAAACGTTTCGCCATCCTGTGGCTTTATCAATACAATAGTGTCATTGAATTTGTATTGATAAATCCACTGGATGGAAAACTTTACAATAAGATACCAATGTTCCATGTTCTATTCTACTGTCGTATTGTATACCATTCTTGTACAACCTATTTTTAAACTACACAACATCTTAGCTTCTATGACGGTAATCGGGAGTTTGTTTCACTCATCCACAACTCTATTACCAAACCAGTAGTACTTTCCTTTATCTTTCCTGAATCTGAATTTTTCCAACTTAAAACCACTGCTGCGAGTCCTGTCTAGGCTAGATGTTTTTAGCACACTATTTACATTCCCTTTATTTATTCTTGTTTTCCTTTTATTCACCTCAATCATATTTCCTTAATTCTACGCCTTTCTAGAGAGTGCAGATTCAGCATCCTCAGTCTATCCTCATAGAGAAGATTTCTGATACATGGGATTATCTTTGTCATCCTCCTTTGTAAGTTTTCCAGTTCATTTATATCCATTCTGAAATACGTTGACCAGAACTGTGCAGCATAATCTAAATGAGGCCTAACCAAAGATATATAGAGTTGAAGAACAACCTGAGAACTCCTATTATTTATGTTCCTTGATATGAAGCCAAGGATTCTGTTCGTTTTATTGCGAACACATATGCACTGTTGTGGAAAAATATACACATTGTGATACTTTATTGACAACGTATCGCCCACACAGTGGGTTTTATCAAGTCACAAACAGATCTACCTGGGTGAAAGGTACATGAGTATTTATAGGATGAAGTCAGGTGGAGAATGCTGGGTAGGTTGGATCTGATAAGGACATGCACGGGACTGGCGGGTGCGTATGTAGTTATGTGGGATAGCGATGAAGAGGTCTCTTGGCAAGGGGTTCAGCTATGTTATAGAAGCCGTTGTTTTGGTTGAAGTTGTTGGCTATACAGATAAGTGATTATTCCAGGATTCTGCGGTATAGTGTTTTCTTCTCTAGCGATAAGTCTTGAAACAAAAGTAGCCTTATCCACAAAGTCCACTATATCATCCAAACATGGCAGAAGGAAAGCATCTTGAATAGTGACCTCATTTACCTTACGGTAGTCTGTACACATTTGAAAACCTCCATCAGACTTCTTAATAAGTATGTACAGTGAAGCCCATCGACTAGATGACTCCTCCACTAATCCATGTTCTAACAGAAATGCTACCTCCTATTGAAGAAGCCCTGTTTTTTCAGGGTTAGCTCTGTAGGGGGAGAGTTTAATAAGCTTAGTATATCCGACGTCTACATCATGATATCCCAGGGTAGAGTCAGGGCTAGAGTCCTTGAGGAGGACAGAATTAAGAAGCTTAACTTGAATTTCAAAAATGGCATGCAAGGAATCAGAGTCGTCTACAGAGTCAGAGGACACACTCATTACTGGGACTTTTTGTGGGGTAATAAATATTTTAATCTGATTTATGTGGAAAACTTTACATTTCGTGGGTTTATCAAAGGGAGATACCACATAATTTACTTCAGAGAGCTTACTTATGATTTGCATGGGTCCCATAAATCTAGCTTTAAAGGTGTGACCAGGTACAGGTTCCTGCACCTGCACCTTGTCTCCTGGATTGAAGGAGCGAAACTTTGCCTTTCTGTTATACCTCTGTTTCATAGTGTTTTGAGCAGATATTAAGTTAGCCTTAGCCAACTGACGGGACACCTGCAACCTTGAAGAAGGGTTGTTAAGTACTTTGAAGGCGTCTTCTCCGATCCATCCATCCTTGAGCACTCGCAGAGGACCTCGTACGTTGTGCCCGAAGATTAGCTGAAATGGACTGTAACCTGTTGATTCCTGCACAGTTTCTCTCATTGTGAACAGCAACAGAGGGAGTGATTCATCCTAGTCTGTAGGACAATGCATGCAAAAGGTTCTCATCATGTTTTTTAAAGTAACAGGAGTCCAAAACAATTTTTTTAGCTCTATACATCGCTAGTAAGGCTTTAGATGCCTTACTAGTGATGTATAGAGCAGAATGGATATAAACACATTGGAGATCACACAGGGAAGGATGACAAAAGTAATTCACTATATATATAAGGAAAGTCTCATATGAAGAAAGAATGAAAACCTTAAACCTTCACTCTCTTGAGAGACGTAGAATGATGGATGATATCACTGAGGTATAAAGGGAAAGAAGGGCATTAAATGGGCGATATATATTAAGTACTATGGATATCAAATGAAGTAAGACCTAGAAATAATAATTATAAATAAGATAAATTTAGATTTAGAAAGGACGTAGGAAAGTATGGTTGTCGATGCATGGAACAATCTGCCAAGACCTTTTCAAGACTTGAAATTTGCAACATTTTTCTATTTGATTATTTTACATGTATGTTCTACCTTTTCATGTTAACTAAACAAATTTATTAATGAACAGCTGCGACAGTCTACATCAGACGTAATAATTGTTGTGCTAAGTGAGGACCCCGCCTTTATCGCTGCCTTCCTGGAGTGGTCCCTCAAGGGCCACCTCCTGACGTGGGTGACAAGGCTTTTGATCGTCACTAGCTGTCATTTTTTGGAGATGCAGGACCTACACACACCTCTCTCCAATCTGAATTCCATGTTGCTTGTTATCAGCAACGACACAACAAATATCAGGTGATGAGTGAATTGTATCTTATGTGTAAAAGACGACTTTATAAAAGAAGAATTAGCACACACACACACACACACACACACACACACACACACACATACAAACGCACATGCATACACACACTGGCCTGGTGGCTAAAGCTCTCGCTTCAAGCACAGAGGGCCCGGGTTCAATTCCCGGCAGGGCGGAAACATTTCGAAGTGTTTCCTTACACACACACACACACACACACACACACAAACACACATACAACAGGCCTAGTGTCTAATCGACATGTGCCTAGGACAAAATGGTAACTAACTCACAGGCCACTAAACACACTCAGATACACCCCACATACACTCAGATACACCCCACATACACTCAGATACACCCCACATACACTCAAATACACCCCACATACACTCAGATACACCCCACATACACTCAGATACACCCCACATACACTCAGATACACCCGACATACACAAACATACACTCACATACACAAACATAAAACCAAATACACACACACACACACATACACACATATATATAAATGAGATCCCAAAGAGCAGGAAAAAGAGCCAGGGAAACCATGAAAATTTGACTGGAAAGGAAAAATGAATGGAAGAGCTCAAGAGAAAGAGGAAAACGACTGGGATAGGAGGCTAGAAGAGTCTAGCAATAAAAGATAGAGAGTATAGCTGCAGAGAGCAAGAAGAGGAGCTACAATCCAAAACTATAGAGGCTAGGATACTGAACCTAGAAGGGGAAATTAAAAAACTGAAATGGGATATAGACCTGAGAAAAGAAGGGGTGTTGCATCATGAGCAGTATCATCAGTGACCAGCAAAGGGACCAAAGGAAGAGAAGGAGTTAAGTCTTTCATAGAGGCATATCAGGTTGCCGGGAAACCCAGTAAATGTCGAGAAGTGAAAAGGGGCATACTGCTGGGTACAGGAAAAGCAGTCAGTGAGGGGACTGAAGGAAGTGTAGGAGACAGGTCTTCTACAGTGATACTGTAAGAACACTGGGCGATCTAGGAAATAGTAAGGGAAGCAGCAGTGAAATATTTAAAACAGACCTTGAGGCACAGAGGAAAATGAAATGGGAAGAAGGAAGAGGGCAATTTTTGTTCCTGGGCTTCACGAGGTCGAAGGGACAACATATGAAGAAAGACGACAAGTGAAGAAAAAACAAACAGGAGAGGAGTACATGACCAAGCTGACAAATTTTCAGAGAATAGAGGGATACTCGAGGAGAAAAAAAAATCACTCACTTAAATTTATTTTGAATACAGAAACAGTATGAAACAGGATCTTGCAGAAGAAAATACCAGCATATGTACCTCGACTGCAACAGAACATGAGAAAAATGACAGAAACTGAGAGGGGATGAAAGATGCATGGGTCAGGATAGAGGAACAAGGTTAGAGACAGGAAGGAGAGCCCAGACTTGTACCTGGAGTTTACCTGGAGAGAGTTCTATGGGTCAACGCCCCCGCAGCCCGATCTGTGACCAGGCCACCAGTTCATGTATGATAAAGATCATGGAGTAGGGAAGAGTGAATTAGTCTTGATCAGTGAAGAGTCGGAGCCAGGAGCTGTGACTTGACCCCTGCATCCACATATAGGTGAGTACATGCATTTGTGTGAATGTATACACATACATACAAAGGCATACACACATACACACCCACACACACACATACACACACACACAAACACACACACACACACACACATATATACACTCCCTCCACCTCTCATCACTCCTCCTCTCCCATCTCTCTTCCTTACAACCCTCACCCACACACATGCATACACACACACAAAACAGCACACACACACACACACACACATTACAACCCATAAAAAAATGGTGGCTCAGAGGTAAAGTCAAAGGCTCAGGAAATCAGAGGAAGATGGATCTGGTAAGGAAGAATGGATGTTTGAGCAAATGTAAAAGGATGGAATAAGGGTAGGAGAGCAAACATGGTGAGCTTTCTGCAAAAAATGAGAAGAGGATAGAGGTAGAGAAGAAGAAATGGGAGTCCAAAGCTGAAGCCGCAGAAGCCAGAATATGGGCCATAGAATATGAGGTAAATAGGCTGAAGTGAGTTTCAAGGCTATTGCCCAGATGAGACAAGGCATCTGAAGCAGGTACACCCCTACTGAACAAGGACCCCAATGTAAAGGAAGGAGACATGACTTATGCTAAGGCCCTATCTATCCACCAGCAGGGCCGAGGAATGAAGGGAAAGAGCTGTTGGGAGCAGGGATTGTTGTAAGGTAGGGGCAGAAGGTGGATAAGGGGACAGGTCCCATGCAGAAGCACGACCATGCCACCAAGAGTTACAGGAAAAAATAAGGGAGACAATGGCCATGTACAAGTAGGACCCAGAGAACAGAAGGAAAGGCAATGGGAGGAGAAGAGGGAAAGGTCATTATTTATTTGTGGGCTTCAGTAGAGCTAGGGGACGACGCACAATGAAACATGGTAGGAAGGAAAACAGAAGATTGAAAACATCATCAAAGAAATAGGCGATGAGGACATGACTGAGAAAGTAAATTTTCAGAGAATTGGTGTGTACTTGAAGGGGAGAAATCGGCCAGTCATACTGATTTTCAAGATAGAAATGGTGAGGAACAGGATCCTGCAAGAGAAACCACGGCTGAAGGAATCATCAACAACAAGAGGGTGTTCCTAGACCGAGACATAACAAGAACAGAATGACAGCAGCTGAGGCAGAGGACACAGAAACGAAAGGGGATAGGAAGAGAGACAAAGACAGAGTCATCAGAGACAACCAGATCAGGGCAGAGCAACAAGCGCAAGCACACACTGAGCCACCCCAGAACCTCACAACCAAACACACTATCCCTACACAACCCACAATCCACACTTACAGCCCCCACCCCACACTATGTTGTAGAATCCCACATAACACTGCCAGGTCCCCGACCTCCACAGACCCCCCAGAACACAGTGTTGGAGAGGAAACTGAAGGTATGGTACACCAACGTTCATGAAATAACAAATAAGTGGGAGGAATATCTCAAAAGAGTCAAAGAGGCATCACCGGACATTATAGCTCTCACAGGAACCAAGCTCACAGAATGATAACAAATGCCATCTTTACACCGGGGTATCAGATCCCTAGGAAAGACAGAGGGGGTGGAGGAGTGGCACTGCTCATCAAAAACCATTGGGATTTTGATGAGCTGGAGAGAGAAGACAGATGAGAAGTAAGATACTACATAATAGGAACACTTCAGTCTGGAGGTCCCAAGGTGATAATTGAAGTAATATATAACCTACCACAGAACAGCAGGAGTCCAAGGCAAGAGTATGATGAGAGTAATAGAGCTATGGTTGACACATGGCTGAAGTGGCCAGAAGGGCTCATGAGAGCAGAGCAAAGCTGCTGTTAATGGGTGACTTCAATCACAAGAATATCGACTGGGAGAACCTGGAGCCACATGTGGGCCAAGAAACGTAGAGGGCTCAGATGATGGAGGTGGTACTGCAAAACTTCACGTACCAACACATAAAGGCCACTACCAGAGATAGACGAGAGAATGAACCATCAAGACTGGACTTAGTATTCACCTTGAGTAGTGTAGATATTGAGGACATCACATATGAAAGACCCCTCGGGGCCAGTGACCGCATGGTTCTGAGCTTCGAATACACAGAAGAGTTACAAGTGGAGAGGAAAGAAGGAAGGGCAGGACGAATGAAGCCAAACTTCAAAAAAGGGGACTACACAGGCATGAAGGATTTCCTGCACTTGGTTTAGTGGGACAGAGAACTGGCAGGAAAGTCAGTAAACGAGATGATGAAGAATGTGACGACAATATGCAAGGAAGATGAGGAGAGGTTTGTATCCAATGGCAACAGAAATAACGAGACAGCCAGGATGAGCCCTTGGTTCACCCAAAGGTGTAGAATGACTAAAACTAAGTGTGCTAGAGAATTTAATAAGTATAGAAAGCAAAACACCCATGAGAATAAGGAGAGCAGTCTTAGTGCCAGAAATGAATATGCACAGGTAAGAAGGGAGGCCCAACGACAATACAAAATGACAGAGCGAAAGCCAGATCAGACCCGAAGCTATTGCACAGGGACATCAGGAGGAAAACAACAGTTAAGAACCAGGTAATCAGGCTGAGGAAGAAAGGACGTTAGATCACAAGAAATGACCGTGGAGTATGTGAGGAGCTCAACATGAGATTCAAAGATGTATTCACAGAGAACACAGAAGGGACTCCAGAAAGACAGAGAGGTGGGGTACACCATCAACTGTTGGACACAATACATACAACCGAGGAAGAAGTGAAGAGGCTGGTAAGCGAGCTAGATACCTTAAAAAGGTGATGGGGCTGGACAACATCTCTCCATGAGTCCTGCGAGAGGGAGATGAGGCACTATGCGTACCATTATCAACAATAAACAACACATCTATAGGAACAGGGAAACTACCTGAGATATGGAAGACTGCAAATGTAGTCCCAATTTTTAATAAAGGGGACGGACACGAAGCATTAAACTACAAACCAGTGTCACTGTCATGTATAGTATGCAAAGTCATGTAGAAGATTATCAGGAGAAGAGATTTGGAGCACCTAGAAAGGAAAGAGCTTATCAACAACAGCCAGCACGGTTTCAGGGACAGGGAATCCTGTGTCTCAATCCTACTGGAGTTCTATGACACGGTGACAGCAGTAAGACAAGAGATAATGGGGTGGGTAGATTTCGTTTTCATGAACTGTAAGAAGGCGTTTCACACAGTTCCAAACAAGAGATTAGTGCAATAGGTGGAGGAGGATGCAGACATAACGGGGAAGGCACTGAAATGGATCAGAGAATACCTGTCAGGAAAACAACAGTGAGTCATGGTACGTGGCCATGTGTCAGAGTGGGCGCCTTTGACGAACAGCGTTCCACAGAGGTCAGTCCTAGGACCGGTGATGTTTCTGGTATTTGTGAACGACATGACGGATGGAATAGATTCAGAAGCGTCTCTGTTTGCAGATGATGTGAAGTTGATGAGAAGAATTAAATCGGATGAAGACCAGGCAGAACTACAAACGATCTGGACAGGTTGCAGGCCTCGTCCAGCAAGTAGCTCCTGGAGTTCAGCCCCACCAACTGCAAAGACTTGAAGATTGGGGAAGGACAAAGAATTCCGCAGACCAGACTACGGTCTAGGGGCCAGAGACTACAAACCTCACTCAAGGAAAGGGATATTGGGGTGAGTATAACACCGGGCACATCTCCTGAGGCACACATCAGCCAAATAACTGCTGCAGCATATGGGCGCCAAGCAAACCTAAGAACAGCATTCCGACATATCAACAAGGAATCGTTCAGGACCCTGTACACCGTGTACGTTAGGCCTATGTTGGAGTGCACAGCACCAGTTTGGAACCCACACCTCGCCAAGTACATAAGGAAGCTAGATAAAGTGCAAAGGTTTGTAACAAGACTAGTCCAGAGAGCTAAGTGGCATGTCCAACGAGGAGAGGTTAAGGGAAATCGACCTGACGACACTGGAGGACAGGAGAGATAGGGGCGATATGATAATGACATATGAAATCCTGCGAGGAATTGGCAAGGTGGACAGAGACATGATGTTCCAGAGATGGCACACAGAAACAAGGGGTCACAATTGGAAGCTGAATACTCAGTTGAGTCAAAAAGAAGTTAGAAAGTATTTCTTTAGTCATAGAGTTGTCAGGAAGTGGAATAGTCTGGCAAGTGACGTAGTATAGGCAGGAACCATATTTAGTTTTAAGACGAGATATGATAAATATTATTGTGCAGGGTGAGGGAGGACCTGGTAGCGATCAGTGAAGAGTCGGGGCCAGGAGCTATGTATCGACCCCTGCAACCACAAATAGGTGAGTACACACACACACACACAGAAACATACACACACACACTCACACACACATTCATTCATGAATACACTCTGAATTGCATATATTAATGCAAAGAACTACCAGACAGTTTACATTACAGGTGTAATGTGTACATACATCTGCCATACACTTGTCAGACAACACCAGCGCTGATGGTCGCCACCTGGACGCCACAACGAGGCCTCCGTCTCACTTCTCACCTCCCACTCTTTCCTGACAAATTTTTCAAGTGAGTTTCAGGAAAAAGTATATTGCAGAATACATTTGACTAATACAAATGACTAATATTTTGAATATCTAAAATCTTTAAGAGAATTTGTGCATAACTGGTTAGCAGCAAACTAATATAAATGACAGAATATATAAACCAACTTGTATTCGTCTCCAAGGCCATTAATTCTAATTTAACTTCTGATTCACATATTTTTTTGTCTTGTGGCGAACTGGTTACAAGGTGTCATGATGACGCTCGTATGCTTGAAAGTACCTCAAACCCTCTTATCAGATGCAAATAACGGTAGAGATGACTATAATAACATGCACGTGCAGGTTATAGGTCTTACAAAATACCAAATATGGAATATATTTGAGCACACATGCCTAGTAGGTGTTAAGATAATGAAACAAATGTTATGATGTAAAGTAGCCGCTAAGGGAAGGAATTACTTCATGGACTAACAATAGTAGAGCTGCCTGTGGTGTGCTTATGCTGGGTACTGCGTATGGTCACGTATTACACGTATTTTTGTGTTTATGCTGGGTACTGCGTATGGTCACGTATTACACGTATTTTTGTGTTTATGCTGGGTACTGCGTATGGTCACGTATTACACGTATTTTTGTGTTTATGCTGGGTACTGCGTATGGTCACGTATTACACGTATTTTTGTGTTTAGGCTGGGTACTGTGTATGGTCACGTATTCCACGTATTTTTGTGTGATATATTTTCAATGCAATCACATTACTGAACATATATATTGATCTTCCTTATGCATCATGTTGGCATTCGTAATATAATGATAGTAACAACTCTTTGTACGTTTATGGAACCGATTCGATGAACTAAAACGAAAGCCCTCCCCTACCCTGCTGCGACGTATGACCCTATTAGGTTTAGCGCTTTGTTTTGATTAAATTACTAATCTACATTACTATATTATTGAACCCTAAGGAGTTTAAGAATTCGCCAACGAGATCATTCCCTATTACACCTAACACAGTTCATTCACTATCGTAATATTATAATTCATTTAATGAACAAGGGAACGGAAAAATATTGATTTAATCTGCAAACGCAATTTAAGAATAAGACTGAGAGTCACTTTTAAAAAAATAAAATCTTTGTGAACACGCAGGTTGTTTGTGATAGTTGTGGGCTCTCAGGTTGTTAGTGATAGTTGTGGGCTCTCGTCATAAAAATACCTAAATTGGTATATAGCAGTATCGGCTCAAGTTTTTTGTTATCGCTTTTCTCGTCAGAGAATATCATATGACCCGGAACTTGGAGCAGGTGTCCGGTCAAATGATATTGTTTGATGACAAATGTAGAGTTATAATGGGCACTTTTTATATTAGAGCTATTTTATAGGTGGTCACTGGCTTATTCAGTGGTACTTGATAAAGCTTTATTTAGATGAAATGTCGCACTAAGAAAAGTCTCCTTTGCTGTATCTTTTCGACTTGTGTCTGAGAGTGATGAACCTGAGTGGAGAAAGTATTCAGGGGATGTAAGTCATACATGGAACAGACCACTTGACTTATGAAGAGCAGGAACTAGGCCAGGTACAGGAACTAGGCCAGGTACAGGAACTAGGCCAGGTACAGGAACTAGGCCAGGTACAGGAACTTGGACAGATGTAGAAACTTGGACAGGTGTTGTAACCGAGTCACGTGCAGGAATGAGCTCGGGTGATGGAAGTAAATCAGAAGCACAAACAACTCAGGTTCAAAAACAAGAATATTTATTGTAAGGGAAGTTATTTCATCAAGTTTCAACTGGCCCTGAAGTTGTCTGAAAGAGATAGTACAGCAATCCCGATTAAATGATTATGAGGTACAATATACTGTTTGTTCAGTTTATACTTGAAGCAACTTCTTTGTTCATGCAGTTGCTATAGTTCTTAATGGTGGAATGTTATTTGACTCTCATAGGAATCATATTGATATCAGCTACAATTATTATTAAATTTATTCCGCTTGTTCTTTGAATGACTAGTTAAAAATCTTTTGAATCAATTTCATAGAGACTGTGTACATGCTTAATGTCTTTGCTTTTTAAAAATGTTCTTACAAAAGAATATATCTTATTTCATTTTCAATAAATACGTATTAATACCACACACCTCTCGTTTTCCTAACAGCATACTCGTTCTAGTTATTTTTATCTTGAAACATATATTATTTCGTAGAAATATTTAAATATTCCATATTTACAACAATCGCCACAAGACAGAAAAATTCTATAATTAAATATAAAATAAACTTAGTTTATTCATTTAAAACATTAAAAATCTCTTTACATGTGATAAATGAAAGAACTTGTCATTAGTTGTATTAACTAAACATATATATAATAATAGAAACTTAGATTTGAGGTTCAAGTTAAAAAGGATTAAAAGTAAAACAAAATCTCGAAAAAAATATATACACATTAGATAACACAATATAATATTAAACAGTGCAAAGATAGTTAAAGAGTAGCTAGAATCTTTTATTGAAATATCTCCATTAATTCCTTTCAAAGATTCTTCTACCGACCAGAATTATTGGTAGCGACTCATGAGAATCCCTTTAACAAGATAATTTCTATAAGGGATCCTAAGAATCTCACAGTGAGCAAACTTCAGTTCCAGGGTCCCATGCCAAAGGTGGTAGACTGCCTCGCTAGAACCCTTAATTTCACGTAAGTCAGAAACAATAATATTATGATGGTATTACATATACATTATATATATATATATATATATATATATATATATATATATATATATATATATATATATATATATATATATATATATATATATATTTTTTTTAACCAATATATAGGATGGGGTCCACCTCTAGTGCAAATTGTGCAAATGTATTTTGACAATGTATTGTATATATATATATATATATATATATATATATATATATATATATATATATATATATATATATATATATATATATATATATATATATATATATATATATATATATATATATATATATATATATATATATAATATATATATATATATATTTATATATATATATATATATATATATATATATATATATATATATATATATATATATATATATATATATATATATATATATATATATATATATATATATATATATATATATATATATATGTGCTTTACCGACCGTACCACACTGGTCCAATACCTTGGCATCCAGCTTTCGCTAGACGTTATTGTGAATATTTCGCCTGTTCTTGCGAATTCCTAGCATTGTAAAAATCTCTAGTTGTGTCGATGCATGCAGGGATGAGATGAAAAGCTGTAAGCCTTCCTGCCTGAAAGCTGGCTGCCTTGGAATAACGTCTAGCGAAAGCTGGATGCCAAGGTATTGGACCAGTGTGGTACGGTCGGTAAAGCACTGCGTACCTTGTCATGAGGTTCGTAGGTTCGAGTCTCCGTCGGCCAGAGATCAGTGTTTGTGAATATTTCGCCTGCTCTTGCGAATTCCTAGCATTGTAAAAATCTCTAGTTGTGTCGATGCATGCAGGGGATGAGATGAAAAGCTGTAAGCCTTCCTGCCTGAAAGCTGGCTGCCTTGGAATAACGTCTAGCGAAAGCTGGATGCCAAGGTATTGGACCAGTGTGGTACGGTCGGTAAAGCACTGCGTACCTTGTCATGAGGTTCGTAGGTTCGAGTCTCCGTCGGCCAGAGATCAGTGTTTGTGAATATTTCGCCTGCTCTTGCGAATTCCTAGCATTGTAAAAATCTCTAGTTGTGTCGATGCATGCAGGGGATGAGATGAAAAGCTGTAAGCCTTCCTGCCTGAAAGCTGGCTGCCTTGGAATAACGTCTAGCGAAAGCTGGATGCCAAGGTATTGGACCAGTGTGGTA